>JAMOIN010000644.1:0-14913 GCA_024666655.1 Dascyllus trimaculatus
AGGCTCTGTTGCGGAGCGGTGTGAACAGGCTCTGATGGAGAGCCAGGCGGGCTGTGGTGCTGGGGGGCCCCTTTTGCTGTGCTGGGGGGCCCGGTGAGTTGGGCTGGGGAGCCCGGTGTGCTGGGCTGAGCTGCTGGGGTGCCGTGTGTAGAGGGTCTGCTGTGAAGCGGTGTGAAAAGGCTCTGATGGAGAGCCAGGCGGGCTGTGGTGCTGGTTGGCCCCAGTGTGCTGTGCTCGGTAGCCCGGTTAGCTGGGCTGCGGGGCCCGGTGTGCTGGGCTGAGCTGCTGGGGAGCCGTGTGGAACGGGTTTGCTGGGGAGCGGTGTTAACAGGTTCTGATGGAGAGCCGGGCGGGCTGTGGTGCTGGGGGCCCCCGTGTGCTGTGCTCGGTAGCCCGGTGAGCTGGGCTGGGGAGCCCGGAATGCTGGGCTGTGCTGCTGGGGAGCCGTGTGGAAAGGCTCTGCTGGGGAATTGTTTGAAAAGGCTCTGCTGGAGAGCAAGGCGGGCTGTGGTGCTGGGAGCCCCCGTGTGCTGTGCTGGGGAGCCCGGTGAGCTGGGCCGAGGGGCCCGGTGTGCTGGGCTGTGGTGCTGGTGAGCCGTGTGGACAGGCTCTGCTGGGGACTGGTTTGAACAGGCTCTGATGCAGAGCCAGGCAGGCTGTATTGCTGGGGGGCCCCGTGTGCTGTGCTAGGGAGGCCGGTGTTCTGGGCTGTGGTGCTGGTGAGCCGTGTGGACAGGCTGTGCTGGGGAGCGGTGTGAACAGGCTCTGATGGAGAGCCAGGCGGGCTGTGGTGCTGGGGGGAACCGTGTTCTGTGGTGGGGAGCCCGGTGAGCTGGGCTGGGGAGCCCGGTGTGCTGGGCTGTGCTGCTGGGGAGGCGTGTGGACCGGCTCTGCTGTGGAGCGGTGTGAGCAGGATCTGATGGAGAGCCAGGTGGGATGTGGTGCTGGGGGGCCTCCGTGTGCTGTGCTGGTGAGCCCGGTGAGCTGGGCGGAGGAGCCCGGTGTGCTGGGCTGTGCTGCTTGGGAGCTGTGTGGACAGGCTCTGCATGGGAGTGGTTTGAACAGGCTCTGATGGAGAGCAAGGCGGGCTGTTGTGCTGGGGAGCCCCGTGTGCTGTGCTGGGGAGCCGGGTGAGCTGGGCTGCGGAGCCCGGTGTGCTGGGCTGTTCTGCTGGGGAGCCGTGTGGACAGGCTCTTCTGGGGAGCGGTGTGGACAGGTTCTGCTGGACAGCCAGGCGGGCTGTGGTGCTGGGGTGCCCCGTGTGCTGTGCTGGGGAGCCCGTTGAGCTGGGCTGGGGAGCCCGGTGTGCTGGGCTGTTGTGCTGGGGAGCCGTGTGGACAGGCTCTGCTGGAGAGCCAGGCGGGCTGTGGTGCTGGGTGGCCCCGTGTGCGCTGCTGGGGAGCCCGGTGTGCTGGGCTGTGGTGCTGGGGAGCCGTGTAGACGGGCTCTGCTGGGGAGCGGTGTTAACAGGCTCTGACGGAGAGCAAGGCGGGCTGTGATGCTTTGGGGCCGCGTGTGCTGAGCTGGAGAGCCAGGTGAGCTGGGCTGGGGAGCCCGGTGTTCTGGGCTGTGCTGCTGGGGAGCCGTGTGGACAGGCTCTTCTGGGGAGCGGTTTGAACAGGCTCTGATGGAGAGCCAGGCGGGCTGTGGTGCTGGGGGGCCCCGTGTGCTGTGCAGGGGAGCCCGTTGAGTTGGGCTGGGGAGCCCGGTATGCTGGGCTGTGCTGCTGGGGAGCCGTGTTGAAAGGCATTGCTGGGGAGTGGTTTGAAAAGGATCTGCTGGACAGCCAGGCGGGCTGTGGTGCTGGGGGAACCCGTGTGCCGTGCTCGGGACCCCGGTGAGCTGGGCTGGGGAGCCCGGTGTGCTGGGCTGTGGTGCTGGGGAGCGTTGTGGACAGGCTCTGCTGGGGAGCGGTGTGAATAGGCTCTGATGGAGAGCCAGGCGGGCTGTGGTGCTGGGGGCCCCGGTGTGCTGTGATCGGGAGCCCGGTGAGCTCGGCTGGATAGCCCGGTGTGCAGGGATGTGGTGCTGGGGAGCCGTGTGGACAGGCTCTGTTTAGGAGCGGTTTGCACAGGCTCTGATGGAGAGCCAGGCGGGCTGTGGTGCTGGGGGGCCCCGTGTGCTGTGCAGGGGAGCCCGTTGAGTTGGGCTGGGGAGCCCGGTATGCTGGGCTGTGCTGCTGGGGAGCCGTGTGGAAAGGCATTGCTGGGGAGTGGTTTGAAAAGGATCTGCTGGACAGCCAGGCGGGCTGTGGTGCTGGTGGAACCCGTGTGCCGTGCTCGGGAGCCCGGTGAGCTGGGCTGGGGAGCCCGGTGTGCTGGGCTGTGGTGCTGGGGAGCCTTGTGGACATGCTCTGTTGGGGAGCGGTGTGAACAGGCTCTGATGGAGAGCCAGGCGGGCTGTGGTGCTGGGGGCCCCGGTGTGCTGTGATAGGGAGCCCGGTGAGCTGGGCTGGATAGCCCGGTGTGCAGGGCTGTGGTGCGGGGGAACCGTGTGGACAGGCTCTGCTTAGAAGCGATGTGGACAGGCTCTGATGGAGAGCCAGGCGGGCTGTGGTGCTGGGGGGCCCCTTGTTCTGTGCTGAGGAGCCCGTTGAGCTGGCCTGGGGAGCCCGGTGTGCTGGGCTGTGGTGCTGGTGAGCCGTGTGGACAGGCTGTGCTGCGGAGCCGTGTGAACAGGCTCTGATGGAGAGCCAGGCGGGCTGTGGTGCTGGGGGGCACCGTGTGCTGTGCTGGGGATCTCGTTGAGCTTGGCTGGGGAGCCCGGTGTGCTGGGCTGTAGTGCTGGAGAGCCGTGTGGACAGGCTCTGCTCGGGAGTGGTTTGAACAGGCTCTGATGGAGAGCCAGGCGGGCTGTGGTGCTGGGGGGACCCGTGTGCTGTGCTGGGGAGCCCGGTGAGTTGGGCAGAGCAGCCCGGTGAGCAGGGCTGTGGTGCTGGGTAGCCGTGTAGACAGGCTCTGCTGGCGAGTGGTTTGAACAGGCTCTGCTGGAGAGTCAGGCGGGCTGTGGTGCTGGGGGGCCCCGTGTGCTGTGCTGGGGACCCCGGTGTGCTGGGCTGTGGTAGTGGGGAGCCGTGTGGACAGGCTCTGCTCGGGAGAGGGTTGAACAGGCTCTGATGGAGAGCCAGGCGGGCTGTGGTTCAGGGGAGCCCGGTGAGCTGTGCTGGGGGCCCCCGTGTGCTGTGCTGGGGAGCCCGTTGAGCTGGGCTGGCTAGCCCGGTGTGCTGGGCTGTGGTGCTTGGGAGACGTGTGGACAGGCCCTGCTGGGGAGTGGTTTGAACAGGCTCTGATGGAGTGCCAGGCGGGCTGTGGCGCTGGGCGCCCCCGTGTGCTGTGCTGGGGGGCCCGGTGAGCTGTGCTGGGGAGCCCGGTGTGCTGGGCTGTGGTGCTGGGGAACCGTGTAGACAGGCTCTGCTGGGGAGCGGTGCGAAGAGGCTCTGATGGAGAGCCAGGCTGGCTGTGGTGCTGGGGGGCCCTGTGTGCTGTGCTGGGGAGCCCGGTGTGCTGGGCTGTGGTGCTGGGGAGCCGTGCGGACAGGCTCTGCTGGGGAGCCATGTGTACAGGCTCTGCTGGGGAGCGGTGTGAAAAGGCTCTGATGGAGAGCCAGGCGGGCTGTGGTTCTGGGGGGCCCCATGTGCTGTGCTGGGGAGCCCGGTGAGCTGGGCTGGGGAGCCCGGTGTTCTGGCCTGTGGTGCTGGGGAGCCGTGTAGACAGGCTCTGCTCGGAGTGGTGTAAACAGGCTCAGATGGAGAGTCAGGCGGGCTGTTGTGCTGGGGGCCCCCATGTGCTGTGCTGGGGAGCCCGGCAGGCTCTGCTGCGGAGCGCTTTGACCAGGCTCTGATGGAGAGCCAGGCGGGATGTGGTGCTGGGGGGCCCCGTGTGCTGTCCTGGGGAGACCGGTGAGCTGGGCTGGGGAACCCGGTGTGATGGGCTGTGTATATGGGGAGCCGTGTAGACAGGCTCTGCTGGGGACCGGTGTGAACAGGCTTTGATGGAGAGCCAGGCGGGCTATGGTGCTGGGGAGGCCCGTGTGCTGTGCTGGAGAGCCCGGTGAGCTGGGCTGGGGAGCCCGGTGTGCTGGGCTTTTGTGCTGGGGTGCCGTGTAGACATTCTCTGCTGTGGAAGGGTGTGAACAGACTTTGTTGGAGAGCCAGGCGGGCTATGGTGCTGGGGGGCCCCGTGTGCTGTGCTGGGGAGCCCTGTGAGATGGGCTGGGGAGCCCAGTGTTCTGGGCTGTGGTGCTTGGGAGCCGTGTTGACTCGCTCTGCTGGGGAGTGGTTTGAACAGGCTCTGATGGAGAGCCAGGCGGGCTGTGGTGCTGGGGAGCCCGGTGAGCTGGGCAGAGGAGCCCGGTGTGCTGGGCTGTGCTTCTGGGGAGCCGTGTAGACAGGCTCTGCTGGGGAGCAGTGTGAACAGGCTCTGCTGGAGAGCCATGCGGGCTGTGGTGCTGGGGAGCCGTGTGGACAGGCTCTGCTGGGGAGTGGTTTGAACAGGCTCTGCTGGAGAGCCAGGCAGGCTGTGGTGCGGGGGGGCCACGTGTGCTGTGCTGGGGAGCCCGGTGAGCTGGGCTGGGGAGCCCGGTGTGCTGGGCTGTGGTGCTGGGGAGCCGTGTGGACAGGCTCTGCTGGGTTGTGGTTTCAAAAGGATCTGCTGGAGAGCCAGGCGGACTGTGGTGCTGGGGGGCCCCGTGTGCCGTGATCGGGAGCCCGGTGAGCAGGGCTGGGGAGCCTGGTGTGCTGTGCTGTGCTGCTGGGGAGCCGTGAAGAGAGGCTCTGCTGGGGAGCGGTGTGAAGAGGCTCGGATGGAGAGCCAGGCGGGCTGTGGTGCTGGGAAGCCCCGTGTGCTGTGCTGGGGGGCACCGTGTGCTGTGCTGGGGAGCCCGGTGTGCTGGGTTGTGGTGCTGGGGAGCCGTTTGAACCGGCTCTGCTGAGAAGAGTTTTGTACAGGCTTTGATGGAGAGCCAGGCGGGCTGTTGTGCTGGGAAGCCCCGTGTGCTGTGCTGGGGGGGCCCGTGTGCTGTGCTGGGGGGCCCCGTGTGCTGTGCTGGGGATCCCGTTGAGCTGGGCTGGGGAGCCCGGTGTGCTGGGCTGTGGTGCTGGGGAGCCGTGTGGACAGGCTCTGCTCGGGAGAGGGTTGAACAGGCTCTGATGGAGAGCCAGGCGGGCTGTGGTGCTGGGGGGCCCCTTGTGCTGTGCTGGGGAGCCCGGTGAGCTGGGCTGGGGAGCCCGGTGTGCTGGGCTTTTGTGCTGGGGAGCCGTGAAGACAGGCTCTGCTCCGGAGGGGTGTGAACAGGCCCTGATGGAGAGCCAGGCGGGCTGTGGTGCTGGGGGCCCCCGTGAGCTGTGCTCATTAGCCCGGTGAGCTGGGCTGGGGAGCCCGGTGTGCTGGGCTTTTGTGCTGGGGAGCCGTGAAGACAGGCTCTGCTCCGGAGGGGTGTGAACAGGCCCTGATGGAGAGCCAGGCGGGCTGTGGTGCTGGGGGCCCCCGTGTGCTGTGCTGGGTAGCACTGTGAACTCGGCTGAGGAGCCCGGTGTGCTGGGCTGTGGTGCTGGGGAGCCGTGTTGACAGGCTCTGCTGGCGAGTGGTTTGAAAGGGCTCTGCTGGGGAGCGGAGTGAACAGGCTCCGATGGAGAGCCAGGCGGGCTGTTGTGCTGGGGAGCCGTGTGGACAGGCTCTGCTGGGGAGCGGTGTGAAGAGGCTCTGATGGAGAGCCAGGCGGGCTGTGGTGCTGGGGAGCCGTGTGGACAGGCTCTGCTGGGGAGCGGTGTGAAATGGCTCTGATGGAGAGCCAGGCGGGCTCTGGTTCTGGGGGGCACCGTGTGCTGTGCTGAGGAGCCCGTTGAGCTGGGCTTCGGAGCCCGGTGTGTTGGGGTGTGGTGGTGGGGAGCCGTGTGGACAGGCTCTGCTGGCGAGTGGTTTTTACAGGGTCTGCTGGATTGCCAGGCGGGCTGTGGTACTGGGGGCCCCCGTGTGCTGTGCTGGGGAGCCCGGTGAGCTGGGCTGAGGAGCCCGGTGTGCTGGGCTGTGGTGCTGGGTAGCCGTGTGGACAGGCTCTGCTGGGGAGTGGTCTGAACAGGCTCTGCTGGAGAGCCAGTGTGCTGGGCTGTGGTGCTGGGGGGCCCCGTGTGCTGTGCTGGGGAGCCCGGTGGGCTGGGCCGGGGAGCCCGGTGTGCTGGGCTGTGGTGATTGGGAGCCGTGTAGACAGGCTCTGCTGGGGAGCGGTGTGAACAGGCTCTGATGGAGAGCCAGGTGGGCTGTGATGGTGGGGGCCGCCGTGTGCTGTGCTGGGGGGCCCGGTGAGGTGGGCTGGGGAGACCGGTGTGCTGGGCTCTGCTGCTGGGGAGCCGTGTGGAAAGGCTCTGCTGGCGAGTGCTTTGAACAGGCTCTGCTGGAGAGCCAGGCGGGCTGTGGTGCTGGGGGGCCCCGTGTGCTGTGCAGGGGAGCCCGGTGTGCTGGGCTGTGGTACTGGCGAGCGGTATGGACAGGCTCTGCTGGGGAGCGGTGTGAACAGGCTCTGATGGAGAGTCAGGCGGGCTTTGGTGCTGGGGGCCCCCATGTGCTGTGCTGGGGAGCCCGGTGAGCTTGGCTGGGGAGCCCGGTGTGCTGGGCTGTGCTGCTGGGGAGCCGTGTGGACAGGCTCTGCTGCGGAGCGCTGTGACCAGGCTCTGATGGAGAGCCAGCCGGGCTGTGGTGCTGGGGGGCCCCGTGTGCTGTCCTGGGGAGACCGGTGAGTTGGGCTGGGGAGCCCGGTGTGCTGGGCTGTTGTGCTGGGGAGCCGTGTAGACAGGCCTATGCTGTGGAGGGGTGTGAACAGGCTTTGTTGGATAGCCAGGCGGGCTATGGTGCTGGGGGGCCCCGTGTGCTGTGCTGGGGAGCCCTGTGAGCTGGGCTGGGGAGCCCAGTGTGCTGGGCTGTGGTGCTTGGGAGCCGTGTGGACTCGCTCTGCTGGGGAGTGGTTTGAACAGGCTCTGATGGAGAGCCAGGCGGGCTGTGGTGCTGGGGGGGAACGTGTGCTGGCCTTGGGAGCCCGTTGACCTGTGCTGGGGAGCCCAGTGTGCTGGGCTGTGGTGCTGGGGAGCCGTGTGGACAGGCTCTGATGGAGAGCCAGCCGGGCTGTGGTGCTGGGGGCCCCCGTGTGCTGTACTCGGGAGCCCAGTGAGCTGGGCTTCGGAGCCCAGTGTGCTGGTCTGTGGTGCTCGGAAGCCGTGTGGACAGGCTCTGCTGGGGAGAGGGTTGAACAGGCTCTGCTGGAGAGCAAGGCGCGCTGTGTTGCTGGGGGCCCCTGTGTGCTGTGCTGGGGGGCCCGGTGAGCTGGGCTGTGATGTTGGGGAGCCGTGTAGACAGGCTCTGCTGGGGAGCGGTTTGAACAGGATCTGCTGGAGAGCCAGGCGGGCTGTGGTGCTGGGATGCCCCGTGTGCTGTGCTGGGGAGCCCGTTGAGTTGGGCTTGGGAGCCCGGTGTGGTGGGCTGTGGTGCTGGGGAACCGTGTGGACAGGCTCTGCTGGGGAGAGGGTTGAACAGGATCTGATGGAGAGCCAGGCGGGCTGTGGTGCTGGGGGGCCCCGTGTGCTGTGCTGGGGATCTCGTTGAGCTGGGCTGGGGAGCCCGGTGTACTGGGCTGTGGTGCTGGGGAGCCGTGTGGACAGGCTCTGCTGGGGAGCGGTTTGAAAAGGCTCTGCTGGGGAGCGGAGTGAACAAGCTCTGAGGGAGAGCCAGGCGGGCTGTTGTGCTGGGAAGCCCCGTGTGCTGTGCTTGGGGGCCCCGTGTGCTGTGCTGGGGAGCCCGTTGAGCTGGGCTGGGGCGCCCGGTGTGCTGGGCTGTTGTGCTGGGTAACCGTGTGGACAGGCTCTGCTGGGGAGTGGTTTGAACAGGCTCTGCTGGGGAGCGGAGTGAACAGGCTCTGATGGACAGCCAGGCTGGCTGTGGTGCTGGGATGCCCCGTGTGCTGTGCTGGGGAGCCCGTTGAGTTGGGCTGGGGAGCCCGGTGTGGTGGGCTGTGGTGCTGGGGAGCCGTGTGGACAGGCTCTGCTGGGGAGAGGGTTGAACAGGATCTGATGGAGAGCCAGGCAGGCTATGGTGCTGGGGGGCCCCGTGTGCTGTGCTGGGGATCTCGTTGAGCTGGGCTGGGGAGCCCGGTGTGCTGGGCTGTGGTGCTGGGGAGCCGTGTGGACAGGCTCTGCTGGGGAGTGGTTTGAACAGGCTCTGCTCGAGAGCCAGGCGGGCTGTGGTGCTGGGGGGCCCCGTGTGCAGTGCTGGGGGGCCCGGTGAGTGCTGGGAGCCGGTGAGCTGGGCTGTGGTGCTGGGGAGCCGTGTAGACAGGCTCTGCTGCGGAGCGCTGTGACCAGGCTCTGATGGAGAGCCAGGCGGGCTGTAGTGCTGGGGGGCCCCGTGTGCTGTCCTGGGGAGCCCGGTGAGCTGGGCTGGGGAGCCCGGTGTTCTGGGCTGTGGTGATGGGGAGCCGTGTAGACAGGCTCTGCTGGGGAGCGGTGTGAACATGCTTTGATGGAGAGCCAGGCGGGCTGTGATGGTGTGGGCCCCCGTGTGCTGTGCTGGGGGGCCTTGTGAGGTGGGCTGGGAAGACCGGTGTGCTGGGCTCTGCTGCTGGGGAGCCGTGTGGAAAGGCTCTGCTGGCGAGTGGTTTGAACAGGCTCTGCTGGAGAGCCAGGCGGGCTGTGGTGCTGGGGGGCCCCGTGTGCTGTGTTGGGGAGCCCGGTGTGCTGGGCTGTGGTGCTCGCGAGCCATGTGGACAGGCTCTGCTGGGGAGCGGTGTGAATAGGCTCTGATGGAGAGTCAGGCGGGCTGTGGTGCTGGGGGCCCCCGTGTGTTGTGCTGGGGAGCCCGGTGTGCGGTGCTGGGGAGCCCGGAGTGCTGGGCTGGGGAGCCCGGTGTGCTGGGCTGTGCTGCTTGGGAGCCGTGTGGACAGGCTCTGCTGGGGAGCGGTGTGAACAGGCTCTGATGGAGAGCCAGGCGGGCTGTGGTGCTGGGGGCCCCCGTGTGATATGCTGGGGAGCCCGGTGTGCTGGGCTGGGGAGCCCGGTGTGCTGGGCTGTGCTGCTGGGGAGCCGTGTAGACAGGCTCTGCTAGGGAGCGGTGTGAACAGGCTCTGATGGAGAGCCAGGCGGGCTGTGGTGCTGGGGGCCCGCGTGAGCTGGGCTGGGGAGCCCGGTGAGCTGTGCTATGCTGCTGGGGAGCCGTGTGGACATGCTCTGCTGGGGAGCGGTGTGAAAAGGCTCTGATGGAGAGCCAGGCGGGCTGTAGTGCTGGGGGCCCGCGTGTGCTGTGCTGGGGAGCCCGGTGAGCTGGGCTGTGGTGCTGGGGAGCCGTGTGGACAGGCTCTGCTGGGGAGCGGTGTGAACAGGCTCTTCTGGAGAGCCAGGCGGGCTGTGGTGCTGGGGGCCCCCGTGTGCTGTGCTGGGGAGCCCGGTGTGCTGGGCTGGGGAGCCCGGTGTGCTGGGCTGTGCTGCTGGCGAGCCGTGTGGACAGGCTCTGCTGGGGGGCGGTGTGAACAGGCTCTGCTGGAGAGCCAGGCGGGCTGTGCTGCGGTGTGCTGGGCTGTGCTGCTGTGGAGCCTGTAGACAGGCTCTGGTGGGGATTGGTTTGAACAGGCTCTGCTGGAGAGCCAGGCGGGCTGTGGTGCTGGGGGCCCCCGTGTGCTGTGCTGGGGAGCCCGGTGAGCTGGGCTGGGGGGCCCGGTGTTCTGGGCTGTTGTGCTGGGGAGCCGTGTAGACAGGCTCTGCTGGGGAGCGGTGTGAACAGGCTCTGATGGAAATCCAGGGGTGCTGTGGTGTTGGGGGCCCTCGTGTGCTGTGCTGGGGAGCCCGGTGAGCTGGCTGGGGAGCCCGGTATGCTGGGCTGGGGAGTCCGGTGTGCTGGGCTGTGCTGCTGGGGAGGCGTGTGGACAGGCTCTGCTGGGGAGCGGTTTGAACAGGCTCTGCTGGAGAGCCAGGCGGGCTGTGGTGCTGGGGGGCCCCGTGTGCTGGGCTGTGGAGCCCGGTGAGCTGGGCTGGGGAGCCCGGTGTGCTGGACTGTGGTGCTGGGGAGCCGTGTAGAAAGGCTCTGCTGCGGAGCGGTATGAACAGGCTCTGATGGAGAGCCAGGCGGGCTGTGGTGTTGGGGGCGCCCGTGTGCTGTTTTGGGGGGCCCGGTGAGCTGGGCTGGGGAGCCCGGTGTGCTGGGCTGTGGTGCTGGGGAGCCGTGTAGACAGGCTCTGCTGGGGAGCGGTGTGAACAGGCTCTGCTGGGGAGCGGTGTGAACAGGCTCTGCTGGAGAGCCAGGCGGGCTGTGGTGCTGGGGGCCCCTGTGTGCTGTGCTGGGGAGACCGGTGAGCTCGGCTGAGGAGCCCGGTGTGCTGGGCTGTGGTGCCGGGGGGCCCCGTGTGCTGTGCTGGGGAGCCCGTTGAGCTGGGCTGGGGAGCCCGGTGTGCTGGGCTGTGGTGCTGGTGTAACGCTTTTTGGGCTGGCGGTTGACTACGGCTACCAGAGCGGCTCCAGAAGACTGTTCTTTTGAGGAGCCTGAATTTTTGAATGAACACCAAGGCAGCAGTGTAGTTGAGTGTGTGTATTTACAAAAAAATAAATTTACAAAAACCAACCAATACAACCAATATACAATTCCAGTAAGGGGGAAAAAAATTGTCCACAATAAATCAAAGGTTCATGTCAAATCCTTTAAATCCAAGCAGGTTTGTCCATAGGGTGTGAGTTTCTGACTTGTCCTACCAGTAGTGGGTCTAGCTCGCCATTGGAGTTGAGAGGTATGAATGAAAGTCCATCAGGAAGAACTCCAAAATTTATCCGGGGTAAAAAAAACCTGACCTGGAAGGTCAAAAATACACATAAGTACTGCATTTCAAATAGTCAAGTCAGTATCAAAATAAAATCAATGTATGCATAAACATACAAGCTAAATAAAATGCATTCAAATACATACATACATTAATTTTTTAATTAATTAATTGTCACTAATAAATTAAAGTTACAATAATACCAAAAAAAATAACACCTTAATCTAGTACAGCAGTACCACATCAATTTTCATAATCAAAATCAACATCAAAGTCAACCTTTTGTAATTTATCAAACTATTCAATATTGAATTTCAACTTTTTAAAACAGGGTTTCAATTATTGCGCAATATTTATTCATTCAAATCCGTAGCTACGTTTACATCAAAGCAAATGGTGACCAAACCTCATAGCCTTTGTAGCGCCAATCACAAAAAGTAATGGAACTGCTCGAAACAAAAATAACGCTCCAAATTACCTGAGCGAGTAATTAAAATAGCATAACACATACATTTCGGATGTTTCCATTTTAAACAAAAATCATCGGTTACCTTTAAAATGAATATTAAAGCTTCGCTTCAACGCTCGGCCGACAGGAAATCTGCGGAGTTCCCCTGACGGAGTATTGAACAGGATTTGGTCAATGCCGATTCTAGCAAAACAGTGTATAAATAACAGTTCTATGGTTTCATTACTTGAAACTTGTCGGTAATCTGAAATTTGTCAGGAAAGAACTCACCTTTGACTGGCATTGATTGATTTTCCGATGATCATTAATTCGGTCAATTTTTTGTGACGCTGATGCATGCCACAGCCACAGTGGAGACGGAGAAGAAGTGAACCCTTGTGACCCCTAATTTATAGGAAGTTTAGAAAGGGCCCGCAAAATGAATAAATAAATAAATAAATAACTAAATGTGGGTTACAGGTTCCCCCCCTAAACTCATGTACGGCCTCGTACATGCAGGTGGCTGGCAGCGTACAG
The DNA here is from genome assembly GCA_024666655.1 of Dascyllus trimaculatus. Classification (NCBI taxonomy): domain Eukaryota; kingdom Metazoa; phylum Chordata; class Actinopteri; family Pomacentridae; genus Dascyllus; species Dascyllus trimaculatus. The sequence continues at coordinate 11,768 of JAMOIN010000644.1, forward strand.
GATCTTCACAAGGAGCAGTGATCAGAGGAGTCTCCTCAAGTTGTAATGCAGAGGTAAACATAGTGCTGAGCCCTTGAAACAGAGACTGAATACTCTGCAGGAACGGATGCCCAGGCTTGGAATACTGCAGGCGAGTGGGAGGCCGTCGTATTCTAGCAGGGCGTCGGGCTGGCAGTTCAGATTCTAGGCTGGAGAGTTCAGGTGCAGTGGATGGTTCCAAATCACTTGAGATGCTGACTGGTTCTGGAGAGACTTCAGGTTCTGGCTGAGAGGAGGCGTTTTCCTCTGGTGGGTCCGAGTCAACAGCAGGATCCGAGTCAATTTCCTCTGGGTGTTCTGCATCCTCATCCAGCTCAATCGATTCAAGTTCAGGTTCAAGATCAGCAATGGGTTTGGGTTCCGACTCCATTCCCCCTTCAACTCCAACAGGTTTCTCTTCAGTAACGTGCTGTGGACGCTGGCCAGGCGGAACCACAGGAACAACTGCAGGCACTGGAACAGGTAAGTCAATGACAGTTGTGAATCGGGCAGGATTGGAACCAAAGTTATCAGGTAAATGAGGTGTAAAGAATTCTTGCAGATCAGGGTCTTCAGGATCGGGAAGGTCTGAGCTTCCTGAAGTCACTGGAGTCGATGACGTCATTGATGTTGGTTTCGGTTTGTCTGAGTTGCTGGCTGGTGACAAGTAGCCACAAGGCAGCAGCAGATCACGGTGGAGGGTTCTGATGGGACTGTCTTTGGTTTCTGGCTTGACTGTGTACACTGGAAGAGTACCGGCTTTCTTCTGGACGATATACACATCTGGCTCCCATCGGTCTGCGATCTTGTGCTTACCTCGTAGTCTGACATTTCTGACCAGAACTCTATCTCCAACAGAGAGATCTGAGGCAGTGACTTGCTTGTCGAATCTGAGCTTGTTCCGCCCCATAACCTTTGCTGAGTTCTCAGTTGCAATCTTGTAACTTTCTTCAAGATGTGACTTTAGTTTTTCAACATACTGTGAATGAGATGTAGACATTTTCTTTGACACAGGAAGTCCAAAAGCAAGATCAACAGGAAGGCGTGGTTGTCGACCAAACATCAGTTCATATGGTGAGTAACCAGTGACGTCATTTCGAGTACAGTTGTAGGCATTTACCAGTGGCTTGATGAAATCTCTCCAGTGAGCTTTGTCTTGTTCTTGTAGAGTGCCCAACATGTTCAGGAGTGTTCGGTTGAACCGTTCGACAGGGTTGCCACGTGGATGGTAAGGTGTGGTCCTGATTTTGTGGATTCCAGCCATCTGACAGAGCTCTTTGATGGTGTACGATTCAAAGTCACGCCCTTGATCACTGTGGAGTCGCTCTGGTATTCCATAGTGGACCAGGTAATTGTCCCATAGGGCTTTTGCCACTGTCTTGGCTTTTTGATTCGGGGTTGGCACGGCTACGGCGTACTTTGTGAAGTGATCCGTAATGACAAGAACATCTTTGGTGTTACTCCCATCTGGTTCCAGTGACAAGAAATCCATGCAGACGAGCTCGAGCGGTCGTGATGTTTTAATGTTGATAAGAGGTGCAGCTTTTTCTGGTTGTGCTTTCCTCCGGATGCATCTCTCACATGTCTTCACTTTATGGCAGACATCTGCTGACATTCGTGGCCAGAAGAACCGTGATCTGACAAGATCCAGTGTTCTCTCTGTGCCCAAATGACCCATTTGATCATGCAGCTGGAAGAGGACCTCAGACCGACACTCCTCTGGAAGGACGAGTTGGTAAGTAGGCTCACCTCCGATGTTCCTCCTCCTAACGAGAACATTATTATGGAGCTCCAGACGTGTAAGCTCTCGCAGGAGTAATGGCAGATCAGGGAGATGTTCCCGCAGAGATGGTGGCAGAGTTTCTCCTCTCTCCAGTTGGGCAATGACATGCTGGATGACTGGATCAGCTTGCTGTTTAGCAGCAATCTCAGCATCAGAGAAGGATGGCACAACAGGTGAAGAGAACTGCAGATCATTTACAAAACTGTCCGGCAGGCTGTCAGTGTTGATGGAAAGCGTTTGCACAAGAGCAGCGACTTGATCACAGGCAGGTGAGCTGTACACCAGTTGTCTGTCACATACTGCTTGGACCGAGTGCTGGTCAATAGATACACAGGTTGGGTCTTCCAGATGTTGTTCTGTGAATCTCAGTATTCTCTCTCTTTCCTTTTGAAACATGGCGTCCTCCATTTGCTCAGTGTGGGGTCGCCGAGAGAGTCCATCGGCATCAGCGTTCAACTTCCCAGCTTGGTAGATGATCTTAAAGGTGAAAGTTGAAAGAGCTGAAAGCCACCTGTAGCTTGTAGCATCTAATTTTGCAGAAGTTAGCAAATATGTTAATGGATTGCTGTCTGTGACCACAGTGAAAATAGATCCATACAAATAGTCATGGAACTTCTCGGTCACTGCCCATTTGAGCGCCAAAAACTCGAGTTTATGGGCAGAGTATCGACTTTCACTGTGTGACAGGCCTCTGCTGGCGTATGCAACCACTCTGTTTCGTCCATCATGTTCTTGGTATAAAACAGCGCCAAGACCAGTAGAGCTAGCATCCGTGTGCAGGACGTAGGGTTTTCTTGGATCTGCAAAAGCGAGGACTGGGGCTGTAGTGAGCTTCTGAATGATCTCTTCAAAGGCTTGCTGGCAAGCAGGAGTCCAACGAGCAGCAAAAGGTTCTTTTGGGTTCAGGTAGTGCTGTGCTCTGCCCCCATTCTTGGACCTTTTCTGGCTGGGTGGATATCCAGATGTTAACTCATTGAGGGGTCTGGCAATTGAGGAGTACCCCTGCACGAACCGCCGGTAATACCCTGAGAATCCAAGGAATGACCTGAGCTCTTTAAGATTTTGAGGGACTGGCCAAGTTGTTAAAGTGGCAATCTTGTCTGGGTCTGTTTCCACACCATCCCTCGAAACCACATGCCCAAGGTAGCGAACAGATGTTTGAAAGAAGACACATTTCTCGACTGATAGCTTCAATCCAAACTCCTTCAGGCGTTGGAGGACTTTCATCAGCCGTTCCTCATGTTCCTCCAGAGTTGGTGCAAACACTATGAGATCGTCTATGAACACGAGTGCTTCTTTCAGGTTCATATCTCCCATGCACCGTTCCATGAGACGTTGGAATGTA
>JAMOIN010000670.1:0-14876 GCA_024666655.1 Dascyllus trimaculatus
TTCTCAAAAATGAACAACATTTGTCCAAATTTGTCCAATTAATTCAAAATGGCGGACTTCCTGTTGGGTTTAGGGCGTGGCTCCAAGAGGATTTTTTGTGCATCCTGATGTGTTCTATATGTCCCCCAAATTTTGTGGACGTAGGTTAAATGTACTGCAGGGGCTGTTTGTTAAAAATGCTGTAGGGGGCGCTATAACACGTGCTGTGCTGAGATGCATACAGTTTTCTTCCTTCCGCTGGTGGTGATGTGTGTGCAAATTTTGGTGATGTTTGGATAATTCTAATGCTGTCAAAGGCAGGTTGTTTTCATATCAACTTTGCGTTGCCACGGCAACAGCATTTCATGAAATGGCAAAGTCTTCACACTGTGCCATGATCATGGTGTGAAGACTCATCACACCAATTTTCAGAATTATTTGACTAAGTTTAGGGCAATGGGATGGGCAAATGTAATTCCAAAACATCCTGTTGCCAGTTGGTGGCGCTATGACTATTTCAAAATTTTTTAGTGTGGATGTTTTCAGACTGTACATGACATTCTTAATGTGAAGTTTGGAGCAGATAGGTTCTTGTTCAGATGAGATATAGACCCTTGAATTTTCATGGCGAAACATCAAAATTCGCCACGGTGCCACAGACACGCCCTTCGATGACACGTCATCATTGTCTCTGTGATTCATCATCAATGTGTTCAGGCTTATGTCAGAAGGTCTGAGGTGAATCTGGACAACGGGTTGACAACAGTACATAAAAGTATTAAAAAAGCAAAAATCCTGTTGCCACAAGGTGGCGCTATGACTGTGAGTGAATATTATCATATGGATGACATCAGCGCAGGTCTGTCATCCTACATGTAAAGTTTCATTCAGATTGGAGCATGTTCAGAGAGTTAGACCTGCACTTCCTGTTGCATGGCAAAGGATCAGTAATTCGGGGGGGCTGCCATGGCCACACCCTTTGACCGACATAGAAGACTTTGATAACTTTTCATCAGGAAGGTCTGTTCTATGTACAGACCAAATTTCAGGTTTCTAACACTTACCTCCGAGGAGGAGTTCATCACAGATTTTTCACAGTTAACGCAAGATATGTCACTTCCTGTTTGGTTTAGAGCATGGTTATGATTGACTTTTTTGTCTTTCCTGATGTGCTGAATATGCCTGTCAAATTTTGTAGCTGTAGATGAAATGTCCTTCCAGTTAGTCTAATAGCACTTTTTAAAATTTTGCAGGGGGCGCTATGGAGCCATTTTGGGACACACATACACAGACCCCATAAAATATCAAATTTTTCACCGGTCCTGATGTGTGTACAGATTTTGACGCGAATCGGTGCATGTTTAGGCCCTCCAAAAAGCAATTCATTTGGCGGTAAAATAATAATAATAATTAAAGCTGCAAGCAGCGATGAACGGGTCCTCGCACCCCTTGCTGGTCGGCGACCCCAAGCACGTCCGCCAGGCGATGCTGCGACCGGGAGCGCATTTAGGCCCATGAATGCAACCAGGGCTGGATTCTGAACACACAGGTCAAATTTCTGCCAGATTAGATTATTACAGAGTGTTTATGCAGCACTTACTGTCCATCCAACAGGTGGCGCTATCACTGTGACTGTATATTGGTGTATGGAAATCATCAGGGCTGTAACCTGATCACACATTTAAAGTTTGAGGCAGATAGCAGCACATACAGGGGATTGAACAAGACTTCCTCCTTCCTGGCGAAGCTTCAAAGTTCAGTCATCCGCCATGGCCACGTCATATGGGTTTGGCATACCATTTTCACATATTTTCAACCTGAAGATGTGTTCTATATATTGTGGCAATTTCAGATGTTTTGGATTTCCTGTCTGTGAGCAATTAATTTCTGAAAATGAGCAAAAACAGCAAAAATCCAACATTGAAATCAAAATGGCCGACTTCCTGTTGGGTTTAGAGAATGGCTCCAAGAGACTTTTTTGTTCACACTGATGTGCTACATATGCATGCCAAATTTTGTAGACGTAGGTTAAATTTGATGAGTGGGCCATTTTTTTAAATGCTGCAGGGGGCGCTATGCCAAATGCTGTGAATGTATTTTGGCACATGGATGTGGTCAGGGCAGGAGTGTGATTAAACATGTAAAGTTTGAGGCAGATTGGAGCAAGCAGAGGATATTTACACAGCAGTTGATGTTTCATGGCGAAGCATCAAACTTCAGGGGGTCGCTATGGCCACGCCCTTTGACATTGGAGGAAGCTTTTTATAACTTTTGATCATAATGTCCTGGTGTATATACTGGTAAAATTTGAGGTCTGCGCGAGTTATCCCCTAGGAGGAGATAGTTCTGAAAAATGAACAACATTCGTCCAAATTTGTCCAATTAATTCAAAATGGCGGACTTCCTGTTGGGTTTAGGGCGTGGCTCCAAGAGGATTTTTTGTGCGTCCTGATGTGTTCTATATGTCCCCCAGATTTTGTGGACGTAGGTTAAATGTACTGCAGGGGCTGTTTGTTAAAAATGCTGTAGGTGGCGCTATAGGACATGCTGTGCTGAGATGCATACAGTTTTCTTCCTTTCGCTTGTGGTGATGTGTGTGCAAATTTTGGTGATGTTCGGATAATTCTAATGCTGTCAAAGGCAAGTTGTTTGTCATATCAACTTTGCGTTGCCACGGCAACAGCGTTTTATAAAATGCCAAAATCTTCACACTGTGCCATGATCATGGCGTGAAGACTCATCACACCAATTCTCAGAATTATTTGACCAAGTATAGGGCAATGGGATGGGCAAATGTAATTCCAAAACATCCTGTTGCCAGTTGGTGGCGCTATGACTATTTCAAATGTTTTTAGTGTGGATGTCTTCAGACTGGACATGACATTATGGATATGAAGTTTGGAGCAGATAGGTTCTTGTTCAGCTGAGATATAGACCCTTGAATTTTCATGGCGAAACATCAAAATTCGCCACGGTGCCACAGACACGCCCTTCGATGACACGTCACCATTGTCTCTGTGATTCATCATCAATGTGTTCAGGCTTATGTCAGAAGGTCTGAGGTCAATCTGGACAACGGGTTGACAACAGTACATAAAAGTATTAAAAAAGCAAAAATCCTGTTGCCACAAGGTGGCGCTATGACTGTGAATGAATATTATCATATGGATGACATCAGCTCAGGTCTGTGATCCTACATGTAAAGTTTCATTCAGATTGGAGCATGTTCAGAGAGTTAGACCAGCACTTCCTGTTGCATGGCGAAGGATCAGTATTTCGGGGGGGCTGCCATGGCCACACCCTTTGACCGACATAGAAGATTTTTATAACTTTTCATCAGGAAGGTCAGTTGTATCTACAGACCAAATTTCAGGTCTCTAAGACTTACCCCCTAGGAGGAGTTCATCACAGATTTTTCACAGTTAACGCAAGATATGTCACTTCCTGTTGGGTTTAGAGCATGGCTATGATTGACTTTTAGGTCTTTCCTGATGTGCTTAACATGCCTGCCAAATTTTGTATCCGTCGATGAAATGTCCTTCCAGTTAGTCTAATAGCACTTTTTAAAATTTTGCAGGGGGCGCTATGGAGCCATTTTGGGACACACATACACAGACCCTATAAAATATCAAATTTTTCACCGGTCCTGATGTGTGTGCAGATTTTGACGCAAATTGGTGCATGTTTAGGCCCTCAAAAAAGCAATTCATTTGGCGGTAAAATAATAATAATAATAATAATAATAATAATAATAATAATAATAATAATCTCTAGCATTACAATAGGGTCTTCGCACCATTCGGTGCTCGGACCCTAATAATAATCTCTAGCATTCCAATAGGGTCTTCGCACCATTCGGTGCTCGGACCCTAATAATAATAATCTCTAGCATTACAATAGGGTCTTCGCACCCTTCGGTGCTCGGACCCTAATAATAATTAAAGCTGCAAGCAGCGATGAACGGGTCCTCGCACCCCTTGCTGGTCGGCGACCCCAAGCACGTCCGCCAGGCGATGCTGCGACCGGGAGCGCATTTAGGCCCATGAATGCAACCAGGGCTGGATTCTGAACACACAGGTCAAATTTCTGCCAGATTAGATTATTACAGAGTGTTTATGCAGCACTTACTGTCCATCCAACAGGTGGCGCTATCACTGTGACTGTATATTGGTGTATGGAAATCATCAGGGCTGTAACCTGATCACACATTTAAAGTTTGAGGCAGATAGCAGCACATACAGGGGATTGAACAAGACTTCCTCCTTCCTGGCGAAGCTTCAAAGTTCAGTCATCCGCCATGGCCACGTCATATGGGTTTGGCATACCATTTTCACATATTTTCAACCTGAAGATGTGTTCTATATATTGTGGCAATTTCAGATGTTTTGGATTTCCTGTCTGTGAGCAATTAATTTCTGAAAATGAGCAAAAACAGCAAAAATCCAACATTGAAATCCAAATGGCCGACTTCCTGTTGGGTTTAGAGAATGGCTCCAAGAGACTTTTTTGTTCACACTGATGTGCTACATATGCATGCCAAATTTTGTAGACGTAGGTTAAATTTGATGAGTGGGCCATTTTTTTAAATGCTGCAGGGGGCGCTATGCCAAATGCTGTGAATGTATTTTGGCACATGGATGTGGTCAGGGCAGGAGTGTGATTAAACATGTAAAGTTTGAGGCAGATTGGAGCAAGCAGAAGATATTTACACAGCAGTTGATGTTTCATGGCGAAGCATCAAACTTCAGGGGGTTGCTATGGCCACGCCCTTTGACATTGGAGGAAGCTTTTTATAACTTTTGATCATAATGTCCTGGTGTATATACTGGTCAAATTTGAGGTCTGCATGACTTATCCCCTAGGAGGAGATAGTTCTCAAAAATGAACAACATTCGTCCAAATTTGTCCAATTAATTCAAAATGGCGGACTTCCTGTTGGGTTTAGGGCGTGGCTCCAAGAGGATTTTTTGTGCGTCCTGATGTGTTCTATATGTCCCCCAAAATTTGTGGACGTAGGTTAAATGTACTGCAGGGGCTGTTTGTTAAAAATGCTGTAGGGGGCGCTATAGCACGTGTTGTGCTGAGATGCATACAGTTTTCTTCCTTCAGCTGGTGGTGATGTGTGTGCAAATTTTGGTGATGTTTGGATAATTCTAATGCTGTCAAAGGCAAGTTGTTTTTCATATCAACTTTGCGTTGCCACGGCAACAGCGTTTTATAAAATGCCAAAATCTTCACACTGTGCCATGATCATGGTGTGAAGAGTCATCACTTCAATTTTCAGAATTATTTCACCAAGTTTAGGCCAATGGGATGGGCAAATGTAATTCCAAAACGTCCCGGTACCAGTTGGTGGCGCTGTGACTATTTCAAAATTTTTGAGTGTGGATGTCTTCAGACTGTACATGACATTCTGGATATGAAGTTTGGAGCAGATAGGTTCTTGTTCAGCTGAGATATAGACCCTTGAAATTTCATGGCGAAACATCAAAATTCGCCACGCTGCCACAGACACGCCCTTAAATGAAACGTCACCATTTTCTTTGTGATTCATCATCAATGTGTTCAGGCTTATGTCAGCAGGTCTGAGGTGAATCTGGACAACGGGTTGACAACAGTACATAAAAGTATTAAAAAAGCAAAAATCCTGTTGCCACAAGGTGGCGCTATGACTGTGAGTGAATATTATCATATGGATGACATCAGCTCAGGTCTGTGATCATACATGTAAAGTTTCATTCAGATTGGAGCATGTTCAGAGAGTTAGACCTGCACTTCCTGTGGCATGGCGAAGGATCAGTATTTCGGGGGGGCTGCCATGGCCACACCCTTTGACCGACATAGAAGATTTTTATAACTTTTCATCAGGAAGGTCGGTTGTATGTACAGAACAAATTTCAGGTCTCTAAGACTTACCCCCTAGGAGGAGTTCATCACAGATTTTTCACAGTTAACGCAAGATATGTCACTTCCTGTTTGGTTTAGAGCATGGTTATGATTGACTTTTTTGTCTTTCCTGATGTGCTGAATATGCCTGTCAAATTTTGTAGCTGTAGATGAAATGTCCTTCCAGTTAGTCTAATAGCACTTTTTAAAATTTTGCAGGGGGCGCTATGGAGCCATTTTGGGACACACATACACAGACCCTATAAAATATCAAATTTTTCACCGGTCCTGATGTGTGTGCAGATTTTGACGCGAATCGGTGCATGTTTAGGCCCTCAAAAAAGCAATTCATTTGGCGGTAAAATAATAATAATAATAATAATTAAAGCTGCAAGCAGCGATGAACGGGTCCTCGCACCCCTTGCTTGTCGGCGACCCCAAACACGTCCGTCAAGCGATGCTGCGACCGGGAGCGCATTTAGGCCCAATAATGCTACCAGGGCTGGATTCTGAACACACAGGTCAAATTTCTGCCAGATTGGATTATTACAGAGTGTTTATGCAGCACTTACTGTCCATCCAACAGGTGGCGCTATCACTGTGACTGTATATTGGTCTATGGAAATCATCAGGGCTGTAAGCTGATCACACATTTAAAGTTTGAGGCAGATAGCAGCACATACAGGGGATTTAACAAGACTTCCTCCTTCCTGGCGAAGCATCAAAGTTCAGTCGGCCGCCATGGCCACGCCCTTTGGGTTTGGCATATGATTTTCACATATTTTCAACCTGAAGATGTGTTCCATATATTGGCACATTTTTAGATGTTTTGGAGTTATCGTCTGTGAGCAATTAATTTCTGAAAATGAGCAAAAACAGCAAAAATCCCACATTGAAATCAAAATTGCTGACTTCATGTTGGGCTTAGAGAATGGCTCCAAGAGACTTTTTTGTTGACACTGATGTGTTACATATGCATGCCAAATTTTGTAGACGTAGGTTAAATTTGATGAGTGGGCCATTTTTTTAAATGCTGCAGGGGGCGCTATGCCAAATGCTGTGAATGTATTTTGGCACATGGATGTGGTCAGGGCAGGAGTGTGATTAAACATGTAAAGTTTGAGGCAGATTGGAGCAAGCAGAAGATATTTACACAGCAGTTGATGTTTCATGGCGAAGCATCAAACTTCAGGGGGTTGCTATGGCCACGCCCTTTGACATTGGAGGAAGCTTTTTATAACTTTTGATCATAATGTCCTGGTGTATATACTGGTCAAATTTGAGGTCTGCATGACTTATCCCCTAGGAGGAGATAGTTCTCAAAAATGAACAACATTCGTCCAAATTTGTCCAATTAATTCAAAATGGCGGACTTCCTGTTGGGTTTAGGGCGTGGCTCCAAGAGGATTTTTTGTGCGTCCTGATGTGTTCTATATGTCCCCCAAAATTTGTGGACGTAGGTTAAATGTACTGCAGGGGCTGTTTGTTAAAAATGCTGTAGGGGGCGCTATAGCACGTGTTGTGCTGAGATGCATACAGTTTTCTTCCTTCAGCTGGTGGTGATGTGTGTGCAAATTTTGGTGATGTTTGGATAATTCTAATGCTGTCAAAGGCAAGTTGTTTTTCATATCAACTTTGCGTTGCCACGGCAACAGCGTTTTATGAAATGGCAAAATCTTCACACTGTGCCATGATCATGGTGTGAAGACTCATCACACCAATTTCCAGAATTATTTGACCAAGTTTAGGGCAATGGGATGGGCAAATGTAATTCCAAAACATCCTGTTGCCAGTTGGTGGCGCTATGACTATTTCAAAATTTTTTAGTGTGGATGTCTTCAGACCGGACATGACATTCTGAATGTGAAGTTTGGAGCAGATAGGTTCTTGTTCAGCTGAGATATAGGCCCTTGAAATTTCATGGCGAAACATCAAAATTCGCCACGCCGCCACAGACACGCCCTTAAATGAAGCGTCACCATTTTCTTTGTGATTCATCATCAATGTGTTCAGGCTTATGTCAGCCGGTCTGAGGTGAATCTGGACAACGGGTTGACAACAGTACATAAAAGTATTAAAAAAGCAAAAATCCTGTTGCCACAAGGTGGCGCTATGACTGTGAATGAATATTATCATATGGATGACATCAGCTCAGGTCTGTCATCATACTTGTAAAGTTTCATTCAGATTGGAGCATGTTCAGAGAGTTAGACCAGCACTTCCTGTTGCATGGCGAAGGATCAGTAATTCGGGGGGGCTGCCATGGCCACACCCTTTGACCGACATAGAAGACTTTGATAACTTTTCATCAGGATGGTCTGTTGTATGTACGGACCAAATTTCAGGTCTCTAAGACTTACCCCCTAGGAGGAGTTCATCACAGATTTTTCACACTTAACGCAAGATGTGTCACTTCCTGTTGGGTTTAGAGCATGGCTGTGATTGACTTTTTTGTCTTTCCTGATGTGCTGAATATGCCTGCAGAATTTTGTAGCTGTACATGAAATGTCCTTCCAGTTAGTCTAATACCACTTTTTTAAATTTTGCAGGGGGCGCTATGGAGCCATTTTGGGACACACATACACAGACCCCATAAAATATCAAATTTTTCGCCGGTCCTGATGTGTGTGCAGATTTTGACGCGAATCGGTGCATGTTTAGGCCCTCAAAAAGGCAATTCATTTGGCGGTAAAATAATAATAATAATCTCTAGCATTACAATAGGGTCTTCGCACCATTCGGTGCTCGGACCCTAATTAAAGCTGCAAGCAGCGATGAACGGGTCCTCGCACCCCTTGCTGGTCGGCGACCCCAAGCATGTCCGTCAGGCGATGCTGCGACCGGGAGCGCATTTAGGCCCATGAAGGCAACGAGGGCTGGATTCTGAACACACAGGTCAAATTTCTGGCAGATTGGATTATTACAGACTGTTTATGCAGCACTTACTGTCCATCCAACAGGTGGCGCGATCACTGCGACTGTATATTGGTCTATGGAAATCATCAGGGCTGTAACCTGATCACACATTTAAAGTTTGAGGCAGATAGCAGCACATACAGGGGATTTAACAAGACTTCCTCCTTCCTGGCAAAGCATCAAAGTTCAGTCGGCCGCCATGGCCACGCCCTTTGGGTTTGGCATATGATTTTCACATATTTTCAACCTGAAGATGTGTTCTATATATTGTGGCAATTTCAGATGTTTTGGATTTCCTGTCTGTGAGCAATTAATTTCTGAAAATGAGCAAAAACAGCAAAAATCCAACATTGAAATCAAAATGGCCGACTTCCTGTTGGGTTTAGAGAATGGCTCCAAGAGACTTTTTTGTTCACACTGATGTGCTAAATATGCATGCCAAATTTTGTAGACGTAGGTTGAATTTGATTAGTGGGCCATTTTTTAAAATGCTGCAGGGGGCGCTATGCCACATGCTGTGAATGTATTTTGGCACATGGATGTGGTCAGGGCAGGAGTGTGATTAAACATGCAAAGTTTGAGGCAGATTGGAGCAAGCAGAGGATATTTACACAGCAGTTGATGTTTCATGGCGAAGCATCAAACTTCAGGGGGTTGCTATGGCCACGCCCTTTGACATTGGAGGAAGCTTTTTATAACTTTTGATCATAATGTCCTGGTGTATATACTGGTCAAATTTGAGGTCTGCATGACTTATCCCCTAGGAGGAGATAGTTCTCAAAAATGAACAACATTCGTCCAAATTTGTCCAATTAATTCAAAATGGCGGACTTCCTGTTGGGTTTAGGGCGTGGCTCCAAGAGGATTTTTTGTGCGTCCTGATGTGTTCTATATGTCCCCCAAAATTTGTGGACGTAGGTTAAATGTACTGCAGGGGCTGTTTGTTAAAAATGCTGTAGGGGGCGCTATAGCACGTGTTGTGCTGAGATGCATACAGTTTTCTTCCTTCAGCTGGTGGTGATGTGTGTGCAAATTTTGGTGATGTTTGGATAATTCTAATGCTGTCAAAGGCAAGTTGTTTTTCATATCAACTTTGCGTTGCCACGGCAACAGCGTTTTATAAAATGCCAAAATCTTCACACTGTGCCATGATCATGGTGTGAAGAGTCATCACTTCAATTTTCAGAATTATTTCACCAAGTTTAGGCCAATGGGATGGGCAAATGTAATTCCAAAACGTCCCGTTGCCAGTTGGTGGCGCTATGACTATTTCAAAATTTTTGAGTGTGGATGTCTTCAGACTGTACATGACATTCTGGATATGAAGTTTGGAGCAGATAGGTTCTTGTTCAGCTGAGATATAGGCCCTTGAATTTTCATGGCGAAACATCAAAATTCGCCACGGTGCCACAAACACGCCCTTTGATGACCCATCACCATTGTCTCTGTGATTCATCATCAATGTGTTCAGGCTTATGTCAGAAGGTCTGAGGTGAATCTGGACAACGGGTTGACAACAGTACATAAAAGTATTAAAAAAGCAAAAATCCTGTTGCCACAAGGTGGCGCTACGACTGTGAATGAATATTATCATATGGATGACATCAGCTCAGGTCTGTGATCATACATGTAAAGTTTCATTCAGATTGGAGCATGTTCAGAGAGTTAGACCAGCACTTCCTGTTGCATGGCGAAGGATCAGTAATTCGGGGGAGCTGCCATGGCCACACCCTTTGACCGACATAGAAGACTTTGATAACTTTTCATCAGGAAGGTCTGTTCTATGTACAGACCAAATTTCAGGTTTCTAACACTTACCTCCGAGGAGGAGTTCATCACAGATTTTTCACAGTTAACGCAAGATATGTCACTTCCTGTTGGGTTTAGAGCATGGCTATGATTGACTTTTTTGTCTTTCCTGATGTGCTGAATATGCCTGCCAAATTTTGTAGCTGTAGATCAAATGTCCTTCCAGTTAGTCTAATACCACTTTTTAAAATTTTGCAGGGGGCGCTATGGAGCCATTTTGGGACACACATACACAGACCCCATAAAATATCAAATTTTTCACCGGTCCTGATGTGTGTGCAGATTTTGACGCGAATCGGTGCATGTTTAGGCCCTCAAAAAAGCAATTCATTTGGCGGTAAAATAATAATAATAATAATTAAAGCTGCAAGCAGCGATGAACGGGTCCTCGCACCCCTTGCTGGTCGGCGACCCCAAGCATGTCCGTCAGGCGATGCTGCGACCGGGAGCGCATTTAGGCCCATGAATGCAACCAGGGCTGGATTCTGAACACACAGGTCAAATTTCTGGCAGATTGGATTATTACAGACTGTTTATGCAGCACTTACTGTCCATCCAACAGGTGGCGCTATCACTGCGACTGTATATTGGTCTATGGAAATCATCAGGGCTGTAACCTGATCACACATTTAAAGTTTGAGGCAGATAGCAGCACATACAGGGGATTGAACAAGACTTCCTCCTTCCTGGCGAAGCTTCAAAGTTCAGTCATCCGCCATGGCCACGTCATATGGGTTTGGCATACCATTTTCACATATTTTCAACCTGAAGATGTGTTCTATATATTGTGGCAATTTCAGATGTTTTGGATTTCCTGTCTGTGAGCAATTAATTTCTGAAAATGAGCAAAAACAGCAAAAATCCAACATTGAAATCCAAATGGCCGACTTCCTGTTGGGTTTAGAGAATGGCTCCAAGAGACTTTTTTGTTCACACTGATGTGCTACATATGCATGCCAAATTTTGTAGACGTAGGTTAAATTTGATGAGTGGGCCATTTTTTTAAATGCTGCAGGGGGCGCTATGCCAAATGCTGTGAATGTATTTTGGCACATGGATGTGGTCAGGGCAGGAGTGTGATTAAACATGTAAAGTTTGAGGCAGATTGGAGCAAGCAGAAGATATTTACACAGCAGTTGATGTTTCATGGCGAAGCATCAAACTTCAGGGGGTTGCTATGGCCACGCCCTTTGACATTGGAGGAAGCTTTTTATAACTTTTGATCATAATGTCCTGGTGTATATACTGGTCAAATTTGAGGTCTGCATGACTTATCCCCTAGGAGGAGATAGTTCTCAAAAATGAACAACATTCGTCCAAATTTGTCCAATTAATTCAAAATGGCGGACTTCCTGTTGGGTTTAGGGCGTGGCTCCAAGAGGATTTTTTGTGCGTCCTGATGTGTTCTATATGTCCCCCAAAATTTGTGGACGTAGGTTAAATGTACTGCAGGGGCTGTTTGTTAAAAATGCTGTAGGGGGCGCTATAGCACGTGTTGTGCTGAGATGCATACAGTTTTCTTCCTTCAGCTGGTGGTGATGTGTGTGCAAATTTTGGTGATGTTTGGATAATTCTAATGCTGTCAAAGGCAAGTTGTTTTTCATATCAACTTTGCGTTGCCACGGCAACAGCGTTTTATAAAATGCCAAAATCTTCACACTGTGCCATGATCATGGTGTGAAGAGTCATCACTTCAATTTTCAGAATTATTTCACCAAGTTTAGGCCAATGGGATGGGCAAATGTAATTCCAAAACGTCCCGGTACCAGTTGGTGGCGCTGTGACTATTTCAAAATTTTTGAGTGTGGATGTCTTCAGACTGTACATGACATTCTGGATATGAAGTTTGGAGCAGATAGGTTCTTGTTCAGCTGAGATATAGACCCTTGAAATTTCATGGCGAAACATCAAAATTCGCCACGCTGCCACAGACACGCCCTTAAATGAAACGTCACCATTTTCTTTGTGATTCATCATCAATGTGTTCAGGCTTATGTCAGCAGGTCTGAGGTGAATCTGGACAACGGGTTGACAACAGTACATAAAAGTATTAAAAAAGCAAAAATCCTGTTGCCACAAGGTGGCGCTATGACTGTGAGTGAATATTATCATATGGATGACATCAGCTCAGGTCTGTGATCATACATGTAAAGTTTCATTCAGATTGGAGCATGTTCAGAGAGTTAGACCTGCACTTCCTGTGGCATGGCGAAGGATCAGTATTTCGGGGGGGCTGCCATGGCCACACCCTTTGACCGACATAGAAGATTTTTATAACTTTTCATCAGGAAGGTCGGTTGTATGTACAGAACAAATTTCAGGTCTCTAAGACTTACCCCCTAGGAGGAGTTCATCACAGATTTTTCACAGTTAACGCAAGATATGTCACTTCCTGTTTGGTTTAGAGCATGGTTATGATTGACTTTTTTGTCTTTCCTGATGTGCTGAATATGCCTGTCAAATTTTGTAGCTGTAGATGAAATGTCCTTCCAGTTAGTCTAATAGCACTTTTTAAAATTTTGCAGGGGGCGCTATGGAGCCATTTTGGGACACACATACACAGACCCTATAAAATATGAAATTTTTCACCGGTCCTGATGAGTGTGCAGATTTTGACGCAAATCGGTGCATGTTTAGGCCCTCAAAAAAGCAATTCATTTGGCGGTAAAATAATAATAATAATTAAAGCTGCAAGCAGCGATGAACGGGTCCTCGCACCCCTTGCTGGTCGGCGACCCCAAGCACGTCCGTCAGGCGATGCTGCGACCGGGAGCGCATTTAGGCCCATGAATGCAACCAGGACTGGATTTTGAACACACAGGTCAAATTTCTGCCAGATTGGATTATTACAGACTGTTCATGCAGCACTTACTGTCCATACAACAGGTGGCGCTATCACTGTGACTGTATATTGGTCTATGGAAATCATCAGGGCTGTAACCTGATCACACATTTAAAGTTTGAGGCAGATAGCAGCACATACAGGGGATTTAACAAGGCTTCCTCCTTTCTGGCGAAGCATCAAAGTTCAGTCGGCCGCCATGGCCACGCCCTTTGGGTTTGGCGTATGATTTTCACATATTTTCAACCTGAAGATGTGTTCCATATATTGGCACAATTTCAGATGTTTTGGAGTTATCGTCTGTGAGCAATTAATTTCTGAAAATGAGCTAAAACAGCAAAAATCCCACATTGAAATCAAAATGGCCGACTTCCTGTTGGGCTTAGAGAATGGCTCCAACAGACTTTTTTGTTCACACTGATGTGTTACATATGCATGCCAAATTTTGTAGACGTAGGTTAAATTTGATGAGTGGGCCATTTTTTTTTTTTTTTTTGGGGGCGCTATGCCACAAGCTGTGAATGTATTTTGGCACATGGATGTGGTCAGGGCAGGAGTGTGATTAAACATGCAAAGTTTGAGGCAGATTGGAGCAAGCAGAGGATATTTACACAGCAGTTGCTGTTTCATGGCGAAGCATCAAACTTCAGGGGGTTGCTATGGCCACGCCCTTTGACATTGGAGGAAGCTTTTTATAGCTTTTGATCATAATGTCCTGGTGTATATACTGGTCAAATTTGAGGTCTGCGCGAGTTATCCCCTAGGAGGAGATAGTTCTGAAAAATGAACAACATTCGTCCAAATTTGTCCAATTAATTCAAAATGCCGGACTTCCTGTTGGGTTTAGGGCGTGGCTCCATGAGGATTTTTTGTGCGTCCTGATGTGTTCTATATGTCCCCCAAATTTTGTGGACGTAGGTTAAATGTACTGCAGGGGCTGTTTGTTAAAAATGCTGTAGGGTGCGCTATAACACGTGCTGTGCTGAGATGCATACAGTTTTCTTCCTTCAGCTGGTGGTGATGTGTGTGCAAATTTTGGTGATGTTTTGATAATTCTAATGCTGTCAAAGGTAAGTTGTTTTTCATATCAACTTTGCGTTGCCACGGCAACAGCATTTTATAAAATGCCAAAATCTTCACACTGTGCCATGATCATGGTGTGAAGACTCATCACATCAATTTTCAGAATTATTTGACCAAGTTTAGGCCAATGGGATGGGCAAATGTAATTCCAAAACGTCCCGTTGCCAGTTGGTGGCGCTATGACTATTTCAAAATTTTTGAGTGTGGATGTCTTCAGACTGTGCATGACATTCTGGATATGAAGTTTGGAGCAGATAGGTTCTTGTTCAGCTGAGATATAGGCCCTTGAAATTTCATGGCGAAACATCAAAATTCGCCACGCTGCCACAGACACGCCCTTAAATGAAACGTGACCATTTTC
>JAMOIN010000094.1:0-2500 GCA_024666655.1 Dascyllus trimaculatus
ATTAATTTACTAATTAAATGCTAATTTTATGGTTAGTTAGCTATCAACTACCTTTTCCCCACAGACTGGCTGTCCTTTTAGCTTGCTAGCTTTACCCATAGCATTAACTTTCTAATTAGGTGCTAATGTTATAGCTAGGTATAACACTAGCACATATTATCCTACATAGTTTGGCAGTCCTTTTAGCTTGGTAGCTGTAGCATAAGCTTTATTTTACTAATTAAATGCAAATTTTGTAGTTAGCTAGCAATCAATTACCTTTTCCCCATAGATGGGCAGTCCTTTTGGCTTGCTAGCTACATTATTAGCACTAACTTTCTCATTAAGTGTTAATGTTACAGCTAGCTAGCGACATATTATCCCACATAGTTTGGCAGTCCTCTCAGCTTAGTAGCTCATTAACTTTACAGTTAGCTATCAACTACTTATTCCCTGAAGACTGGCTGACTTCTTAGCCTGCTAGCTATAAAATTAGCATTAAGTCACTAATTAAGTGCTAATGTTATCACTAACGAGCTATATCAATACCACATAAAGCAACCTCTAAACATAAAAATGATTCATAAATAGAGCAATTAAATACCTGTCAAGCTCAGTCTTGAAAGCAGAAGTATGTAGAAGGTGTCCACTTACTTATGTCCATTTAGTTTTTATTTATAAGTAATAATAAGCGGACAAACAAACCTGTGGTATGGTGGCGACCAGGCACCCAGATCTTGGATCTCCAGGTTCCAGGATGCCGTCACCAAACAGGACAAAGCATCTGGTTTTATTTTCTGTTTATTTGTGTTCGAGCCGACTGACGCGCTGTCAATATCAGCTCCAGCTGTGAACTCCAAGTCTGCTCTAAAACTCATCTCAGAAAATCGTTTTAAGGGTCAACGAGGTCTAAGAGGCAAAAATAGCAACGCATATGTTGACAGTCTGGGGTCAGATATGGATAAAAACCGTATAAATACAGTGTTGTAAGACAGAATTTGAACTATTTAAATATGTGCAGCTCTAAGGCCTCTAGATCCTGTAAATGTGATGTAAATAATTTGCACAGGTGATGTTGGTTTGTTTTCTTACCTGTAGCCTCAGGAAGCAGCTGGAGACGCCCCAGAGGGTTCAGCTAGTTTCCCCTTTTACATATTTGTTATTCACCGTGGAGAGAAACACCCGATCCCACACCAGCGCAGCAACATACATATTTATCGCCTCCATGCTTGATTTTTTTCTCCAGTATGCGAGAGAGAAATGACATTATGATTACATGAATTATACAAAAGTCATGTGGGAATAAAGTGCAGCAAACTCCTGAGGAAGTACAAGACGGCGGCGGGTTGTTTCTGAGGCGGTGGAATATGAACAGTCACAGAAGCCGCTGAGGTGAATCAGCGCCGTGCACCTCTGCAGGTGGGTGTCGGGCTTCAGCCAGAGATGAGACCCTCGGTTTGTTTGGATGCGTTACAGCGGGAAGCCTGCAGCCCACCGCAGCGCGAAATCACTCTGAAGCTCCACTGCTGCAGCAAAACAGCCCGAATCCTGTATGACAGCGACTTAAAATGGAGCTCAGAACCTGCATTTAGAAGAAAAAAAAATCAACTGTCTATTTTCAGTTTTTCACCTAATAGCCTGGAGAGAGAAGCGAGGACCCTCTGGTGACTCATATCTCCGACTCTGATGGAAAGGAGAGGGGAGGGCGAGGCAGGGAGGGAGGTCAGCCCAGAGAGAGGGAGACAATATATGGAGGAGATTAACGCAAACACAAAGACTCGACAGACACATCCAGGCAGGGGAACCTTCTGACGGCGAGCCAATGCAATTTCTGCAAAGCTATCGGTTTATAGAACACCTCACAGAAAGAGTTTTAAATCCGCTTTTTAAAGCCGGAGACGGAAACTAATCCTGCTAAGGGAACAAAGCTAATTACAACATTTGAGGAGCTGTTGTTTTTTTAATGCAGGAGCTCAGCGGAGAGGAAGAAGTTCGGCTTCTTCAAACTTCTGGTTGCGTTTCGAGGCTCGGCAGTGAGTGGCACAACCTGAGGGCAGCTGGGCGTCCGGAGGGACTCTGAAGGTGTAAACAGCTTTAGATTTGTAACAGGGTTTGGTCCACTGAGGCCGCTTCATTTGTTGGCTGGGATCCCATTAAACCGAAGGATAGTGAAAATACACATCAGTGGACGACATCAACCGTGAACAGCAACCTGGGGAGCTTTGGACTCTCTATTATGAATAAAGGCATAAAAAGGCCATAAAAACAGGGAAAACATAACAAGGGGTGACATGTTTTTGCCACATTTTGAGTGTCTATCTCTTACTACCCAAACAGAAACAGCCAAACATCAGCATTTGATTGTCTGATTCGAAAAGTTAATGTAAACACCAGACATTTGTGTTCAAAAAGTAAGAAGCATCTATCCATTCAATCATCTATTCATCATCCATCCATCCATCCATCCATCCATCCATCCTTCCATCCATCCATCCATCATCCATCCATCCATCCATCATCC
>JAMOIN010000094.1:5000-14855 GCA_024666655.1 Dascyllus trimaculatus
CTTGATCAGAATGGGCTGTAGGAAGTCTGGAGGTCACATCAACATGTTGGACCATTGTCATGTTCCTCCACATGTTCCTGATTGGTTGATGTTGCTTCCATGTGGTGGGGTGCATTTTCATCCAGTGACATTTGGGATTTCCATCAGCATGAGGGAGTGTGTTTGTTGTGGGACCATATTTATTTGGGTGTCCAAGTCTGATCAAGGTTTTCCATCAGAACACCACATAGTACCAATATGATCCATGTTATTCACTTCACCTGTCAGTCTGGGCTGATCGGTGTATAGAATAACGTGATTTTGATTAAATTCGACCATTTTAAACTTAGATTTTATCAAGTTTTCCGATGCAACTGCACAGATTAGTACATCTAAGACTGTCAGAAAGTGGAAAATCTGCCATTTCCCCCAATTTAAAAGGTCCTGATGATGATAAATGATGTAATTCTAGCATCATTTTTTAGTTTCAAGCGATGGCAGGCCTTTTAATCCCACCTGGGGTTTAGAGAGTTCACGCAAACCTTTCACCATTTCATGAGGCAGGTATGTGGAAGAGGTGTAAACATATCCGTTAGCTTCAATCAGACTCCTGCACTTTGACTAACTACTTGTAAAACTACAGTTGTGTTTGCAAGATGCTGGTGCTGGTTAATGCAATCAGTCACATCCCTAAATGCTACAGGAGGGGATGAATCCCAATAACATGCAAAGTAGAGAACATTCCAATCCCTAATGTGCCCCAAAACTTTACCGATAAATGTGCAAAATATGATGCTAAACCCCCAAACAGCAAAAACTATTCATCCACAAATCCACAATCTTGCAGGAGACGTATGTAGATGAACCAATCAGCTCATCCATCCAATCATCCATCCATCCATCCATCCATCCATCCATCATCCATCCATCCATCCAATCATCCATCCATCCATCCATCCATCCATCCACCATCCATCCATCCATCCATCCATCCATCCTCCATCCACCATCCATCCATCCATCATCCATCCATCCATCCACCATCCATCCATCCACCATCCATCCATCCATCCATCCATCCATCCACCATCCATCCATCCATCCACCATCCATCCACCATCCATCCATCCATCCATCCATCCATCCATCCATCCATCCACCATCCATCCATCCATCCATCCTCCATCCACCATCCATCCATCCATCATCCATCCATCCATCCATCCATCCATCCATCCATCCATCCATTCAATCATCTATTCATCATCCATTTATCCATCCATCCATCCATCCATCCATCCATTCAATCATCTATTCATCATCCATTTATCCATTCATCCATCCATCCATCCATCCATCCAATCATCCATCCATCATCCATCCATCCAATCATCCATCCATCCATCCATCCATCATCCATCCATCCAATCATCCATCCATCCATCCTTCCATCCATCCA
This sequence comes from Dascyllus trimaculatus, assembly GCA_024666655.1. Taxonomy (NCBI): domain Eukaryota; kingdom Metazoa; phylum Chordata; class Actinopteri; family Pomacentridae; genus Dascyllus; species Dascyllus trimaculatus. The sequence goes on from JAMOIN010000094.1 coordinate 6,439, forward strand.
TTGCAGGAGACGTATGTAGACGAACCAATCAGCTCATAGTACGTAGATATATTGAAAATAAACTTGCTGGTTGTGTTATGATTGGTTCGATTTGCTCATCGATGCTCTTATTTTACATTTAGTCTGCATGTATCTCTGCTGGTTCATCTACATTCGGCTCCTGCAAGACTCTGGAGATGGATTTTTGGACGATAGAAAGTGAAAGTTGTAAAAGTAAATCTGTACTTTCCATTAATGGCACCTTTCATAATCTATTTTGACACCAAAACACGTACAAAAGCCTGATGATTCTCAGGTAAGATCTGAAGGAATGAGCCTCTTTGTCTGTAGCCTCTAGGCTAGTTCTGTTCAGACCAAGCCTCGCTGAGAAAAAGCATGTGTGTCACGTTCGCTTGTCCACATTTGTCCCAGTAATGACGGACTTCCGACTCAAATTGCAGCAGTCGGGTGTTTAAAATAGCCTCTTCCAACTGCCTCCACAAGCCGTGCGTCACTGCTGCTGCTGCTGAAATGTAGGCAAACATTTTGTAGGTGGGACCAGCAGGAACGTGGCCCAAAATTATAATAATCAATGTCACGGCCGAGGCAGAGAAAGAAGATGGCGGCACCGGTCCTGGAAGACAACAGTGAAGGCTTGATGTCGGCTGATCACGTTCCATCTTCCATCTGCAAAATCAACCAGATATTTGATCAAAACCGCTTCACTCTTCATGTTTCATTCAGAGATTTGCCAATAAAGACACTGTAAAACTTCAGTTTCTGTAAAATGTATATTCAAAGACATTCAACTTGCATTTTTAATGATTTAGAACATTTAAACTGTTCAACATGGTCGTGTCAAGAAGCTCATTTTGCCTTTACTTGGACTAATTAGCTTTCTTTCATTCATATATCAGGCAATGAGGAGTCATTTAAAGGTTTAAAATACCTTTGACGGTTTCGACTTATCTCTTTCATCTTCCTCAGAGCATCATCCAGATGTTGGGGATGACCGGCCTTATCAGCTGATGTTACTGAGGCGTGGTTGACCTGTCAAGTTTTATAGGTCGACCACGCCTCCTGCCGTCAGGTCGGGAGAACCGCGTCATAAACGAAGAAGAAACCAGTCATTCCCGCAGGAGAGAATCGGTTCCGACGCTGGATAATGGAGGCGGTGGAAATTAAAAAACGCGCCCTGTTAGAGCCCGGCATGTAACAACGACCCGGATTGTTATAAAAAAAATGTAATGAAACCTGAAATGTAATAACTGGTCGATAATGTAACAAGATGCTGAGCTTATGGGGAAGGCAAAATATTTTTCCTGTAATAGTGTATTTATTCCATTACATCATAGAGCGAGTCAATAACTTATGGATTAAAGGGCTTATTGCTTCAATGTAGAGTGTAGTATCATACACAAATGCCCCTATCATTCATATATATATATATATATACACACAATTGTCAGAGGAGAAATCGCGACCCAGGATAATTGCTGATTGTCATAGGATAGATCCCGATCCCAGGCCGTCCCAGGACAAATGACAATTCTACCAGGACAATAACAAAAAACAATAAAAACAATACAATATAAATCCTAAAGACAGAAGTCTTTTAGTTGTAGTTGGGGTTAGGGTTAAGGATGCAAGAAAAGCCGGACTACCATGTTCAACAAAGTGCCACCAACATAGTGTTGGAGTTTGTCAGAACAGACTGTAAATACTGTAAATAAGTAGAATAAACTCATAAATGGAATGTATTAATCTGATAACAAAAGGAGTGTTTCCTTGATGTATTTGTAAGAATATTGTTGTTTCCTTTATTTTAAAATCATATGATTAAAATAAATTTGAGTTTGTCCAAAGACGGATCCTAATTACATTTCGGGTCGTTGTTACATATCCGGCTCTAATGTGACCCCAGGACGATGAACAGGGATGAGGGAGCCTACAACCTGTCCCACACCTGGAGTACCGTCTGGGGGGGCGTTATCTGACAGCAACAGGTGCCTCAGTAACATCAGCTGATAAGGTAGTCATCCCCAACATCTGGATGATGTTCTGAAGAAGATGAACGAGATCTGTCAAAACTCTCAAAGGTGTTTTAAAACTTTAAAAAAAAACTCCTCATTGCCTGATATGTATGAATGAAAGAAAGCTAATTTGTTCAACATGGTGAACTAGAAAAGCCCTCAGAGAGCTCAGACCTCCACCAAGGAGCTTCAGTCCACCCCCAACACAATCTCCCAATTCACATATTTTCTATGGAATGTTACAGATACTAATGTAATTACATACAGTTCAAATGTCCCACCGACAATGCGGCCTTCACCCCATCCGACCTAATGAACAGGCGCGGCCTCTAGCGCGGCAGCTCCTAACAGCCTCCCAGCTTCTTATACAACCGGAGATAAGAATGCCGGCCCAACCGTGCGTATGTCGCTCAGGAAGGAAAGAGAACTCCATCACTGTCGCTGTCTGTTGCGCGGAGACCCAAAATGTCATGTGGTCACAGGGGGTTACCCCAAAAACAAGAGTGCCCTCTGGTGGCTTATAGGGTAAACTGCATTTAATTGTCCACCTGGTTACACTTGCATTAAAAAGCATCGTGGATCTAGACGGTGATCCGGATCAGTCCCAAAATATCATCATTTGTTCTTTGTCCCATTTCATATATTTCCTGAAAATTTCATCCAAATCCATCAGTTACTTTTCGAGTTATTTTGAACACAAATAAACAAACAAACAAACCAACACCGTTCATCACATGACCTATTTGGCGGAGGTAAATATCTTGTTCAAGTTAAAGAGCGGAGTAGTGTGGAAAAATGCTTGTGAAAAGGTAAACGGTTAACTATCTATAGCAGGTGGAGGCACTTTTCCTCCAGTGTTGGTAACACCTGTGTTGTATATGTTCAAATAACCAAAGAAATGAACCCTTCAGTTTGTATTTGTTTAATGATTCCTGGCTTTATATCCTTGTCATACTGCACAGAAAACATGTTGGAGTTTAGTAGCAACCAATGATGTAATAATTTGGCCATTTTAAAGGTAGTTCAGCCAGTAACGTAAGAACTTGCCAATGATGTAATAAGGTTTTTGAGGCAGTAATGTCCGTAATACTAAATGAGTGTTCATGTTCTGTGTTGTATATTGGAGTTAAGTGTCATTATAGAGCCAGTCCAGTTCTTTAAATCCAGTATGAAGTGAAGACTGAATCGTTTTTCCTTTGAGAAATGTTTGAACAAAGTTTTAACGAAACGTTTTCCAAGTAAAAAAAATGTGGTAAATTCATCAGCAGAGACACTGACATGGAATGAGGAATTTACATATCTAAGCACATAAACAATATCATAAATAAAGATTCTGGACGACAAATAATCCTCAGATTGTCTCTTACAGCCATAATTAAGGAGAGTGAGAGCTACATGAATGGATATGACCACTATGACATCCACTAGACCTATTTTTGATGAGCAAACTGCACAAAAACTGAAAAAAACATCTTTTATTTCCAAGAAATGCAGCCCTGTTGATGTGTTATTACATTAAAGACTGTAGTTATTACATTCTCAGAGGATTTTTTTAAATGCTGGGCCGTTAACGTAATAACTGAGTACATTATTAGCTGCTACAGGTCGTCTCTAATTCCAGCCATGGTTCTGCTGTTTCCATGGAGGTGCAGGACTTTATATTGCACTGAGAAAGGAGCTCACAGTGATTAAACATGTGATGGATGGATGTGTTCTGGCTTGTAGTCGGAGTTCCAGCTCATCTCAAAGGTGTTGGATGGTTTTGAGGTCTGACTTCAAGCACAGAGGAAAACTGAAGTCAGAAACACGTGATAATCTACTATAACACTGTACAAGCCTAACATTATGACCACCTGCCTAATATTGTGTTGGTCCAGAATGCTCTGAACCATTGGGAATCATGGACCAGAGGACCTCTCAAGGGGTCCTATGGGGTCTGGAACCACTGGACCCTTTGGGTGCTCTGGCTTGTCCAGTGGGGCCTCTGTCAATCCAACTTGTTCCACTGCATCCTGTTGATGCTTGATCAGAATGGGCTGTAGGAAGTCTGGAGGTCACATCCATAGACATATATACGTCGACGCCGCATTGACTGTGGAGGGACGTGCCTAAAGCTCCTCCATCTTGGTACAGGGCTAGCAGAGGGGGGAGTGAATGTAAGTCTATGGAGGTAAGAGGTACTCCACAATCTTAAAGTAGAATTATTCACTGAATTTTCCACCGATTTCCAAACGGTTTGGTTTGTTAAAAACGTCACACATGTAGCTTTGACACAGGATGCTTGGATGCTTTTGTTCTATTTATGACTGCCTGTCCGTCCTCCATGTCTGACGTTTGTAACAAACAATATATGTTGACAACTGATGGATTTATGATCACTTTTATAGTGCAGACATGTCATTCCTCTATAGACGTAATGCACTGTAGGGGCGAGTGGCACTGTACCAAGATGGCCGCCGCGTAGGCACGTCGGCTCCAATCGGCAGCAGCAGTCAACGCGGCGTCTACGTATATATGTCTATGGTAGCATCAACATGTTGGACCATTGTCATGTTCCTCCACATGTTCCTGATTGGTTGATGTTGTTGCCATGTGGTGAGGTGCATTTTCATCCAGTGACATTTGGGATTTTCACTTTCATGAGGGAGTGTGTTTGTTGTGGGACGATGTTTATTTGGGGGTCTAAGTCAGAACACCACATAGTACCAATATGATCAATGTTATTCACTTCACCTGTCATTGGTCAGGATGTTGTGTCTGATCATGTCGCCTGCAGCAGTAGGGTTTCCTATAACTGGAGCTAACTGGCTGTGAGGTACTCGTCTGTGTGGCTATAAAACGCAGCAGAGTTTGACAGGAGTGCATTTTTTTCTGTTTCCATCAACACTCAGCAGCTTTAAAAATAGGCACAGAGCCACAAAAAAACACTTCACCGTTCCTCCGCTCTTTGTGTTTTCCTTTGAAAGATGTTCAGAAATTTTAAACCACAGCTAAACCTTCAGGCTTTGAGCAGCTCCTGGTGCTGTGGCGGCAGCTTCAGGAAGTGTTAATTGATTTTTTTCCCCCTCCTCTGTGCGTCACACGTCCATTAGCTTTTAAAAATCTGCCTGTTTGGACGTTTTGTTTTTTTTTGTCTACAGATGTAATCACGCGGCGGCTCGTCTCCATTTTCAGCTACACGACAGAGGCTACGCATTATCCCCAGCTAAGTGTTGCAGCGCTTCACGTCTCTGCCGAGGCAGAACAAAACAGCGTTAATCGACAGAACAGGGGCGAGCTGCAGCCTCACTGGATGTATAGTTTTAGTAGTTATTGACAGAACTGCAATCCTGTTTGTTCTGCTGCTGTTTTTTGGAGAGTCGCTACAGAACTGGACATGTTTTTATTCATCTGCTGGAAAACAACACGTACTACAGAGATTATCTGGTTTTACTAAACAGTTTCTCTGAGCTCTAAATGGTTTGTTTATCCTCAATTCAACATACAGACTATATGTGATGTAAAAACAGAAAATGTAAAGTACTCTGGACTTCTGACATATATGAAGTTGTTTAATGGTTGGTGACTATTAAATGAATCTATATATCACCTACAAAACAGATCAAAATAATCCCTTTCTCATTATTAGGGCTGCATCTAGCAGTTATTTTCACTGTTGATTATTCTGGAGATTGTTGTTTGAGAAACCAGTAAGTGCTTATCAAAGCCTTCAAATACCCCTTTTCCACCAAGAAGAACCAGGTTCTAGTTCTGGTGCTTAGTTGGTTCTAATCTGGTTCCTCCTAAGAACCTGTTTGCTTTGAGCCAAGTTGGAGCCATTGGGTCACCGTAAAACCACTACGCTAGCATCCATTACATAGCAGTTAAACAAAAGCAGTAAGTTGATGATAATATCTATGTTTATCTCTATAGATGGTCTTAAGGCTGATTGTGAGGTCCTCCTGTTGCCTGGACACATCCGTGATCATGCTACTGGTGGGACACAACTGTAGCGGATTTCAGGTCAACAGTTTGTGGTAAACTTCCAGGAGTCATTCCAATACATGTGTGATGGGACCAGGGACGTCCTGGAGAACAAGGACACTAATTAGCGCTTGTGTGTCCCTTTCCACCGTTGATGGTTGGTCACCATAACCCCGCCCCCAGCCCCTGACGTACTCGGTGCTTAGCTCTGGACCAGCAAAGAGTTGGTGCTTGCTGAGCTCCAGTTTATAGAACCTGGAGTCGGTGCTTAGGAGGTGGAAACAGAAAGAAGTGGAGCTAAGTCAGGCTCTGGCTCCGAACTAGACCTGGAACCAGCTCAGTGGAAAAGGGGTAAATGTCGTTTTTTCCACAACCCAAAGATGTTCAGTTTGCTGTCATACAGGAAGAAAGAAAGCAGAGAATATTCACATTTAGGGATTTACATTTTGTTTTTGTTTGATTTTTTATTTGCTTAGAAAATAACTTTGATCAAAACAGCTCATTTAAATGCTAAATTTAATTACTTGCTGCACCGTTACACGTCATACAGGCAATTCTTTAAGTCACCTGACCCCTTTACTCTTTGGCCTCCTCATAGTTTTAGAAATTTAATTTGAAACTGATCAATTTTCCATTTTTATCCAACAATTTACTCCCAATAACCGATAACGACAAAGTGAAAACACTGTGAATCTATAGAAAAACACAAACTGAAATCTCTTATTTAATGTATTTAGTACCTAATTCAGTACTTTGCTGTAGAACCTTTGGCAGCAGGTCCAGCTCCCAGTCTTCCCAGTTAAGAGTGCATTCCAAACCCTATAAAAACCATTCTGTATATTCTGTATATAAGCTAAAAAAATTGTTTGTCACAATCCATAGTATGTCAAACTGATGATGCCACCACCGTGCTTCACTGTGGGGATGGTGTTATTAACAGTGCCTGCTGGTCAACACACATAAGGCCTGGATTTCCACTTAAAGGGTTATTTTCCTGCCTCGGAAAATGCAGTTTGAAAACTCCAATCAGGCTGCCATGCATCTCCAAGCTGCTTTTCCATAAAGGCCTGATTGAAGGTTCTTCATCTCTACGGAGGACTTCTGAAGCCCTGTTAGAGGAACTGTTGAGCCCTTACTGCTCTGTTGCTCTACAAAGAGTTCTGGTCTTTCCAAACTTCATGGTTATTGACACTCAAAGCTTTCAGAAATGGTTTTGCACCGTCATCCTGATCCATGGTTTGCTATGGTTTTATTGTGGCTTGGTTGTTTGTGCTGACGTGAGATGTTACTTGTCCTTCTAAACTCTGTAAATTCAGTTTGTCACAGGTGAGATTCCACTCAAAACTCAGAATATTGAAGCAAATACAGTGCAACAGACCACATTTTGAGTGCCCCTATTGACAGTTCGACACTAAGAGTTACTGGGGATAGACTGGAAGGAAAAATATTCACTCCATCCCTTTAAAATTGAATCTACAACAGAAAAAATGTGCAAAAATGTCGAAACTTGTGACTCAAATTTAGTTTTTGCTGAACTAATGTTGATGCCAGACGTAACTTAAGCTTCTTTTTGACATCTTTTATTACTGCTTCCTAACCTGAGTGGTTTCACAAAGCATTTCTGTTCCCTTCGACAGCAGACGGCAGGAAGGCGACGGGAGGTCGGGGGAGGGATGAGGGATGACATGCAACATTAGCCCTCGCTCCAACCTCCGACCGGAGACGCTGCAATTACATGGTGAGTGCCTTAAAACCCGACAACACGTGAGGCCTGAAAAACCTCTCCAACCTTTCAATAACCCGCTTGCTTTCAAAACAGAAGGAACTGCCCTCTAGCTCCGTGTCGTTATTGTGCAAAAACAAGTCTCTTTATTAGGGACACCTGCTCAATCCATTGCAGTTCAAATGGTTTGCCATAACATCCACCTTTACAAGATACAGACGGCTCTCTGCAGGTTTTGGCTCATTGATAAGCTGCAGAATGATAAGATAAGAATCTAAACATGTAAACCAAGTTCAAAGCTTAAATAAATGAGTCCAAGATATCACCTGATATTCTCCAAATAATAAACACCTTTTCTACAGGATAACTTTCTTTTAAATATGTGGTTTTGCCTTGAAGTACGGCCAAACGTCCCACCGGAGTTTGACCATCCATTGTCTTTTTAGTTGCTGATCAATCGGGAAACCGTGAAACAATAACCATTTGTCGGATTTTGCACATTTATACAACCTGCAAGAATTGCAACAGTTGCTGTGAAGTAATAATTTAGCCGATTAGCAAATAATTAGCTTGCAAGGCAAAAGAATGTATTGATTATTAATTGATGACAAGGTTGACCATGAAGGAATTTGCCTGAACTGGTTGAGAAACTGACTTAAAATTTGATATTTGTGTGACCGAGAGCATTGCGGGAGTTTAGCTAGCAACGGGGCACCATG
>JAMOIN010002016.1:0-14843 GCA_024666655.1 Dascyllus trimaculatus
AAAAAAAAGTCATACTATACTATGTCGAAAAAAAACGCCCCAAAAAAACGTGTCCTAAAAACATGCCAAATGGTGCAAAATGTGTAAAGAATGTCTTGAAAAGCACTATATTGAAGTATTGTGTGATTTAAAAATCATCAAATTTTTTGGCCTAAAAAAAAGTCATACTATACTATGTCGAAAAATAACGCCCCAAAAAAACGTGTCCTAAACACATGCGAAATGGTGCAAAACGTGTAAAGACGGTTGTGAAAAGCGCTATATTGAAGTATTTTGTGAAAAAAAAAATCAAGGTTTTTGTCCTAAAAAAAGTCATACTATACTATGTCAAAAAATAACGCCCCAAATAAAGTGTCTTAAAAACATGTGAAATGGTGCAAATTGTGTAAAGACGGTTGTGAAAAGCACTATATTGAAGTATTTGGCCATAAAAAAAATCATCAAATTTTTGGCCTAAAAAAAAGTCATACTATACTATGTCGAAAAATAACGCCCCAAAAAAAGGTTTTCTAGAAACATGCAAAATGTGCAAAACATGTAGAGACGGTTGTGAAAAGCGCAATATTGAAGTATTTTGTCATCAAAAAATCATCAAATTTTTTGTCCTAAAAAAAAAAGTCATACTATACTATGTCGAAAAATAACGCCCCAAAAATATGTGTCCTAAAAACATGCCAAATGGTGCAAAATGTGTAAAAACGGTTGTGAAAAGCGCTATATTTAAGTATTTTTTGATTTAAAAATCATCAAATTTTTGGGCCTAAAAAAAGTCATACTATACTATGTCAAAAAATAACGCCCCAAAAAAACATGTCCTAAAAACATGCAAAATGGTGCAAAACATGTAAAGAATGTCTTGAAAAGCGCTATATTGAAGTATTTTGTGAAAAAAGAATTATCAAATTTTTGGCCTTAAAAAAAGTCATACTATATTATGTCGAAAAATAACGCCCCAAAAAAAGGTTTTATAGAAACATGCAAAATGGTGCAAAACATGTAGAGATGGTTTTGAAAAGCGCTATATTGAAGTATTTTGTGATTTAAAAATCATCAAATTTTTTAGCCTAAAAAAAAGTCATACTATACTATGTCGAAAAATAACGCCCCAAAAAACCATGTCCTAAAAACATGCCAAATCGTGCAAAACGTCTAAAGACGGTTGTGAAAAGCACTATATTGAAGTATTTGGCCATAAAAAAAATCATCAAATTTTTGGCCTAAAAAAAAAGTCATACTATACTATGTCGAAAAATAACGCCCCAAAAAACCATGTCCTAAAAACATGCCAAATCGTGCAAAACGTCTAAAGACGGTTGTGAAAAGCGCTATATTGAAGTATTTGGCCATAAAAAAATCACCAAATTTTTTGTCCTAAAAAAAAGTCATACTATACTATGTCGAAAAATAACGCCCCAAAAAAACGTGTCCTAAAAACATGCAAAATGGTGCAAAATGTGTAAAGAATGTCTTGAAAAGCGCTATATTGAAGTATTTTGTGATTTAAAAATCATCAAATTTTTTAGCCTAAAAAAAAGTCATACTATACTATGTCGAAAAATAACGCTCCAAAAAAAGTGTCCTAAAAACATGCCAAATGGTGCAAAACGTGTAGAGACGGTTGTGAAAAGCGCTATATTGAAGTATTTTGTGATTTGAAAATCATCAAATTTTTTGTCCTGAAAAAAAGTCATACTATACTATGTCGAAAAACAACGCCCCAAAAAAAGGTTTTCTAGAAACATGCAAAATGGTGCAAAACATGTAGAGACGGTTGTGAAAAGCGCAATATTGAAGTATTTGTCATCAAAAAATCATCAAATTTTTTGGCCTAAAAAAAAAGTCATACTATACTATGTCGAAAAATAATGCCCCAAAAAACCGTGTCCTAAAAACATGCCAAATCGTGCAAAATGTGTAAAAACGGTTGTGAAAAGCGCTATATTGAAGTATTTTTTGATTTAAAAATCATCAAATTTTTGGGCCTAAAAAAAGTCATACTATACTATGTCGAAAAATAATGCCCCACAAAAACGTGTCCTAAAAACATGCCAAATGGTGCAAAACGTGTAGAGACGGTTGTGAAAAGCGCTATATTGAAGTATTTTGTGATTTGAAAATCATCAAATTTTTTGTCCTGAAAAAAAGTCATACTATACTATGTCGAAAAACAACGCCCCAAAAAAAGGTTTTCTAGAAACATGCAAAATGGTGCAAAACATGTAGAGACGGTTGTGAAAAGCGCAATATTGAAGTATTTGTCATCAAAAAATCATCAAATTTTTTGGCCTAAAAAAAAGAGTCATACTATACTATGTCGAAAAATAATGCCCCAAAAAACCGTGTCCTAAAAACATGCCAAATCGTGCAAAATGTGTAAAAACGGTTGTGAAAAGCGCTATATTGAAGTATTTTTTGATTTAAAAATCATCAAATTTTTGGGCCTAAAAAAAGTCATACTATACTATGTCGAAAAATAATGCCCCACAAAAACGTGTCCTAAAAACATGCCAAATGGTGCAAAACGTGTAAAGAATGTCTTGAAAAGCGTTATATTGAAGTATTTTGTGATTTAAAAATCATCAAATTTTTTGGCCTAAATAAAAGTCATACTATACCATGTCGAAAAATAACACCCCAAAAAAACGTGTCCTAAAAACATGCAAAATTTTGCATAATGTGTGAAGAATGTCTTGAAAAGCGCTATATTGAAGTATTTTGTGATTTAAAAATCATCAAATTTTTGGGCCTAAAAAAAAAGTCATACTATACTATGTCGAAAAATAACGCCCCAAAAAAACGTGTCCGAAAAACATGCCAAATGGTGCAAAACATGTAAAGAATGTTTTGAAAAGCGCTATATTGAAGTATATTGTGATTTTAAAAACATCATATTTTTTGGGCTAAAAAGAAGTCATAGTATAAAAAAAAACGTCTCCCAAAAACATACCAAATGGTGCAAAATGTGTAGAGACGGTTTTGAAAAGCGCAATATTGCAGTTTTTTGTGATTTAAAAATCATCAAATTTTTTGGCCTAAAAAAAGGCATACTATACTATGTCGAAAAATAACACCTCAAAAAACCGTGTCCTAAAAAAACATCATAGTATAGCATGTCGAGATAAATATCATCAAAAACGTCACAGTATAGTATGTGGTCCAAAATTTTATCAAAATCGTCGTCATATCGTATGTCGTTAAATTGTCATGTTATAGTATGTCGTGATAAATATCATCAAAATGTAATTGTACCGTATGTATCCCAAAATTTAATCAAAAACGTTACAGTATAGTATGTGGTCCAAAATTTCATTAAATTTTGTGTGATTTGAATTTTAAATGACAAACGTCATAGTACAGCAGGTCATCCAAAAGTTCCATCAAAAATGTCTTCGTGTAGTATGTCGACCACAATTTCATCAAAATGTCAAAATATAGCATGTCGTCCACAAAGTCATCAAAAACTTCATATGTCGTCTGAAATTGCATTAGAAACATCATAGTATGGCATGTGGTCCAAAATTTAATCAAAAAACACCCAATTAAATTTTTCTGTTGTGTTTGATTTAGTTCATCATGTCACAAAAAACAACCAGAATGTTATTAGAATAAGACTGAATGAGACGGCTTCATGTTTGACTGTCAATCCTGTTGTGATCTTTGTTGCAGTTGAGACGGCCACCATCGACCACCAAAACCCTCCAGCCTACAGCACTCAGCTGACCAGACTCCGCCTCTCATGTGTCCATCAAACCCCAAAGCCCGTCCCTTTCCTCATTTGCTAGAGCTCCGCCCTCTCAGTGTGTTGTTTACATATTGTCGCTGCTGGACTGAAGATTATTGTACATGTTGGAGGGAAAAAAAAAAAAAACAACTCGAGGGAGAAAAGTTCAAGTCTTGACAATATCATTTTTAGTGAGAGTGTGTGGTGTTCATATCAGGATATCTCAATCAGCATGTTTTATTTTCTTTTTAGATCAGTACGTTTTAAATAGAAGTGGATTCCACAGGAGCCACTCCATTCATTTTATTGGGCTGGTGTAACACGTGAAGCTCCCAGTCGTCATGTCGTGACTTTTTCATTTGAACATTACACACATTGAGCTATTGTGACGTTTTTCGCCTTTTTCGGCACGATGACCAATATATGACATATCTGCTTTTTACTCATGTACCTTTTCAGAACTGCCATCTATTGAAGCTCAGACACAAGCTTGCTTTGTTTTGGTGATGTATAGGTTTTTTGGTAATTGATGTAAAAAAAAACGCTCTCTTTGCTTGACCCGTAGCAGCATCCGTATGAACTGAGTTGACTAGTTTTTCCAGATCCGTCTCTCTGGTTTTGACGTCGGAGCTAACTATGTTTACTAGGAACTTTAACTACGTGTTTAAAAGGGAAAATCAAGTGGAACATGTTTTTATTTTGTCTGTTTCCACCATCACAGGGCAGCATGAAAGAAGAGCCTCTTATGATAGAATGTAAACTGTAGAAATAGACTTCTGTAAAGGCCATTCTGTGACTCTGACCAGTCGAATCATATTTTCATACAGTAAGGAGCTAACTATGTGAATCTGATCACTCTGTTTTGTTTACGTTTTATATCGTGATATTGATGCTCGTCCCGCCGCTTCTCACCGTCGCTTTCCTTTAAGCCAGTTTAACCTTTTGTGTTTCGTTGGTGATTCCCACCTTTACTCTGTGTTCGACTGGTGTTCGCCAACGTTTAACAAGCACCACGTTGCACAGCGGAGAAATGTCCAATCATGATGCTCACACTGACACTCAGCTGTTCAGTTTTTCTTTGAGGACTGGATTATTTGTGGAATTGCTGAGCAGTAAGTCGCCATTCCACTGTTATTTTAGCGCCACTGTCGGGTTAAAGGGAAAAGGGGTAGTATGTTAAGACTCACATTTTAAAACGCAGAGTAGGTTGTTGTGAAATGTTTGTTTGGAAAGAAAAGTCAAATTGAATTCTAGAATCAGAGAAGTCACGGTGCAAGTTAAAGTCACGGTTATAATGTTGAATCTCACTTCTGTTTTTATCTTTCCAATCCGCGTTGAACTTCCTGATGGGACGCTGGTATTTAATGTTACCACGACGGGACAAGCCTGATGTATGTTTAAGAAATCTCTAATAAAATATGTGATTTATGCCAAATGATCACATTTGTTTGTTTTTCCTCACTGTGAGCAGTAATTTAAAGTGTTTCCCCACAAGGATCTGTATTTTTTCTCCATACATGCCTGATCTGATGTGTCGATTTCATCTTTTCAGGCCTGCACCAGCGCCTACTTTGATTAGAGGAGACTGTAAGGTTTTCATTTGACAACAGCCAAGCTACACATGACTTAGGTAGGTAGGGTAGTATTCTTTGTCACTTTGGATACATTTAGTCGAGGTGTTATGGTGAAAAGTCCTCCACACTTCCCTGTTTGGCCCCTTCTGTCAACACTGACTGATTTAAAGCAGCAGCAGAGGAACCTGCAGTTCAGGACTGCACTACCAGGACCCTTGTTTTTCATGACAGTGCCACTAACTTAACTGGATAACTAAGAGATTATGTATGTCAGTCAGCCTTTAAAATATCTGTTTGAGATCTAGTGATTACAAAGCCAATACCATCTTTATGTTGCCTGTAAAATGACTTAACTTTACTCATTACACTAATGTCCCAACATGCAGCACACAAAGTTATTTTGGGCGGAAAAAGCCTTACAATTATAAGTACCTGGGCAAAAAGTAGTATTAAAGGTGGGATGAAGTTTTTGTTTGACACAAATCACTATTTGGGTGGAATAAACCTTTAAAATTATAGGTACTTGGACAGAAAGTAGCATTTCTCATGAAATAAACCTTCAATATCATAAATTCTAGGACAGAAAGCACTTTTTGGTTAGAATACATAGGCAGAGCACATTTTGCGTGACAAAACAAAAAAAAAAACATTAAAATTATAAGTACTTGGACAGAAAGTAGTATTTTAAGCAGAATAAAGTTTCTTTAAAACTAAGTAGTTGGACATGAAGTACGATCTGAGTGGAACAAACCTTTAAAACTATGTGTACTTGGACAGTAGTATTTTGAATCGAATTAACCATTAACATGATACATGCTAGGATACAAAGTATTTTCTGGTTAGAATAAGTCATTGCATGGACAGAACATATTTTGCGAGGGAAAAAGACATTAAGGATTAAGACAGAAAATAGTATTTCGGGTGGAATGCATCTTTAAAACACATTTTGCGCAAACAAAGAAACATTAAAATGATACGTACTGGACAGAAAGTTGTATTTTTGGTCAAATCAACCTTTAAAACCTCAAGTCCCAAAGGTCCTAGAAGTGCGGTCCTGATGCTGCAGCCCCCTCTGCTGGAGAAACACCATATTGGCTCACTTGAGCTGCTGATAGAAAGAATGACATCAGCTTCCATTTGACACATGTACAGTTTTATTGTTCTGCCATGTACACACTGCAGCTGCTATGCCTTGTTAGCGTTTCAGGTTTATTTTTTTTTAGTAATAATTTGATAAAGTCATACATGCCCGCATAGATATTTGCACTGTTAATATGTAGAATATTGTTATCACCATGGAAACAAGATGCTCATTTATCAAATCACTGGTCTCTTTTTGACATTTCTTTTATTCTTCCATTGGATCACACTCAAAGTAAATGGCAACGTGAGGATCGTATTGTTACACAGATAAAAGTCCGAAACGAACACCAAACACACATTTCAGCCAGCTTTCAAATCAACAAAACTGTTTGTCTACGATGGCAGAAAAAAAAGAAGAAATCACTTCATTTGAATTTACTTTTAGCTTTAGAACACATTCGAACACACACTCAAACACACACACCAACACTCTCAGCTTCACCTGCCGGAGTGCTCCAGGGATCACAAACAGACAGCAATAAATAAATAAGGAAACACAGATGTGATAACTGAAGTCAGTGGAAGTCGGCGTCTGCTTGGATTTACAGTAGACTTTATGTCAATCCTTTGATAACAGCGATGACAAGAAAAGTACAAACGAACAACAGCGGTAAAAGCAAAGCACCTCAACAGGAAGCATGGTGTCTGAAAACTGAAAAGAGAAATCTGGTGTCGGTTTGTATTTTTCTGAGCGTCGACACTTCTAATGAGAACGCCCAAACCAATTAAACGCTAGTCCCAGCTCATTGTGCGGCCGTCGGCTCCAAACCCACTGAAAATGAATAGTTTAATTTGAGTGAAACATTTAGTAAAATTAGTCAAAACAGATACTGTATGGTTCAAATGATAGATGGTGGAACTTTCATTAAATACAATTGGCTCAACTATAATGCACATCATCATCAGCATAGAATCAAGTGTTGAATTAAATGAGGAGCTGAAGAAGGTAGTAATTATTTTAATAACTCCCATTTTTCCATTGTTTTTGAACATGATTATGTCTCAAATATATTTTTAAAAGACCATGAGGCTCAAAAAATGACCCATTCAGCCCGTTGTGACATCACAACGGGATAAGCACTGCCCCCAATTGGCCCCTCTTCTAGGCTCTCTTTAATATCCTAAAGGGGTATTAAAGATGTGGTAAAATAAAGTAAGACTTACATTAACTTGTTAAAAAAAGAGTATATTATTGGATCTTTAAATACTTAAAGAATTACTCCAATAGTACGACTTTCCATTGTGTAGCGTCGAGTAGTTAAAGGAACAGTGTAGATAGACATCTACGACATTTTAAGGATTATTTTCATGGACAAAACTGCTAAATATGTAAGTTTGATGAGTAGGGATGAGTTTTTAGGGGCTAAATCAACGACTGAATGGACTTTAAAGTTGTTTTCACCTATTTAAAAATGTACAGAAATCTGACTTCCCTAAATATCTGGCTAATGCATTTTTTTGCTAATTTATGTCAGAACCTCTTAATGTGTTATTGATGCACTTTAGTTGTGAAAAAATGCAAGTAATCAAAGTAAACCACAATGCTATGAATACAGTTTGAACCTTGTGCTTTTGAGTACCTTTGGCAGTTGCCTGCTTTTCCTGGTCCAACCTTAGAAATAGTGCCTGTATCAGGGGCAGATTAATCCACATTTACTAGCATGAACAGAGGACTAAGTGTTTGGACGCACACAGTTGATTTGGGTGTTTTCACAGGACTTGTTGACAGTCAGAATAATACAGCCAGACGTGTCCTTTAAAAGGGTTTATGGAGGGAAGTCATAAGCTGCAGTCTGAGGTGAGAACAAGCAGCACATGTATAGTTGGAGGGTGAATCACAGACGTCAGGACAGCGGGGGGGTAAGTGCTCAATCTGCATCAAGACATTCCTCATCACTAGTTTCTTTCTCAATAGACACACTGTATATACACACACAGAGGTGGCGGCTCTGCGACGGCTAAAACGTGAATGCACGACACATGAACGAAAGAAGGGCAGATGCATCATGGGAAGACGAAAGGTGTGATCGCACAGCCTTTGTAAACAGATCAGCAGCTTGATGTTTGGCTGTATAAAGAGTTCATGATGATTCACACATTCACTCCCCCCAACTTTACTCTCTGTGTAACATTAATCTCATCTGTACGGTGACCATTCTCCAGCTGAATCGGTGCATGTACAGCAGGTTTAGGTGGGCTAATGTATTAAATGCTTTGAATTCGTTTTTTCTTTTTTTCCCCTCCCCAAAGTCCAAGCATGATTTTGTTCTCATCTCCTCTATGTACAAATGTTTACAAGAGTTCTTCAAGAAGAGGCCCGTGCGTGAGGCGAAACGTCCGAGATGCCCCCTTTGACTCTGATCCACCTTTGGTGCGTCGTACCTTAATCACACCACAGCAGCCGAAGAGTTTAAAAAAAAAAAAAAAGAGAAACACCGACAAAAAAAATCATCGGAAACAACGAAGGGCGCTATCTTTGGTCACAATCAGAGCAAAGGAAAAGTGTTAAAGCACAAAAATACTGTTCCATTATTCGACAAAACCAAAGACGAAAGAAAAGAAAAGGTCCGGTGATCAGCGAGGACAGCGAGAAAGGGAACATTTGGATCTGAGGAAGAGTACGTCACCAAAGGCTTCAAGTGGGAGGTGCAGGGAGGGGGGTCAGTGGAAGCAGCTGCTCAGTCAAAACTCTCCTCGTCATCTTCTTCCTCCTCTTCCTCCTCCTGGTCGTCCTCACAGTAGCGTTGGAGCAGTTGGTGCAGGTGCTGCTGCAGGGCGTCGGGCTGCAGGGCGTCTGGGGTGTCGTCCAGACGCTCCAGGTGCACGTGCTTCCCCTGGGCATCCCTCACCACAGTCCTCTTCTGGGTTCGCGACTTACGCATCTGGCTTCTGCAGAAACACAAAAAATTATTGGCACCACATCCAGGACAACACTGAGTACCTCGACTACTGGACACAGGCTTCACTTTCTGTGTGATATCAGTGGTCACATTCTCATAGATATTGGTTAATACTATAGTGACCAGAGGTGGTGGGCACCTCCATGTTGTCAAGCAGATAGCATTGTTTAGCTAGTACAAGGGCACCACGACAAAGTCTTGTCTGAGGCTTCATGACCTCTGGCAAGTACAGAAGGGTTAAGTTAAGTCAAGCTGGGATAAATTAGAGCAGCACTCTTAGAAACAGCTATTTGTGCAGTTTGTGTCAAATAATTGGTCTTGGCTAACCCCCAACAACTGAAAGTCTGGACTGTAACATCAGAGGTTAGGAGAGTGCAATCACACCATGCCCACTTAGTAAAGGGTCATTTCTACACACTCCCATGCAGTCCAACCTTTTAACCACAGAACCGTCGTCCTGTACAATCTCTTTCTCTACTACATGAGGCAGGAGCACTTTCCCAAAGCCTCCAGCATAACTCAATGCCTGGAGGGGAAAGAACGAGGGAGGAGAGAGAGATCAGAAGGAGGAAGAAGGAAAGACAAATGCTAGAAACCTCACAAAAGTATCAGCTCAGAAGTAAGTACTGTAAAGTCATTGAGAAATCCTACGTTAGCGTGTAACTGAACCACATGTACGGATGCACTGTGATTTAGTTATTGCATCCGTAACACCCTCAACTGTCCTCCCACCAACAAGAGGTCAAACATGTGAAACCTCCTCATGACAGAACACCTTTTCTGGTCTGGACACACTGACCTTCTCAAAGTCCTCTCTGGCTGAAGGCAGATCTGCAGCCAACGAGGGGTCTCCTGTCTGCTTCTCCATCCTCTCTCCTCTCACTACCGTCGTCTTGACAACCTTGCTGACTTTTCGACCCTGTACCGGCTCCACCTCAAACTCCGATGATGTGGCGGCGCCCAGAGCCAGAGGCTCAGAGAAGGTCAACTGGAGAGAAAACAACAGGATGTCAAGGCAACACATGTTATGTACTTTGAATTATGTGTTTTTATGTTTTATCTACTGTTGACACTGTGTTACAATTTCATTATATCCAATACTTATTTGTCAAATAACAACAAAATCCGATCCATTAAGCCTTAGCTATACTTAGTTTCTGGACTGATTAGCAATTTTAGTATGCTAACACCAAAAGCTAAGATGCCTAACACATTGAAAACATTAGTATACTGACAATAGCATTTAGCTCAAAGCACCAAAGTGCTTAAGTATCACAGAGCTGCTGACATGACTGCAAGCTCTTGTTAAAGCATAAGTATGTGATGTGTTGCTAACCTCACTAAATTACACTGAACAGAGTACTGGAAATGAAAACATCCAAATAAAAATGAGACACTGATCTGCACATCAAAACAGCATTTCAGGATTATATGATTATGACTGTTTTATGGATGGTTTTATTTTAGATGTGCAAAATGTAATACTAATAGAAAGCTGGTTGGCGTAGGATTTTGGCAACCAGACACTGTTATATTTGCCACACAGGCATTTTTTAGTGTGTTTAATATTAAATGACTGGTAGCCTCACATAGCCAACCCCATCTTCACAGAACTGTGTTGGAGAATGGTCTGACATGTTTCTTTAAACCAGTCACAGTTGTCTGGGGCAGCGCTAAGCCCTGGATGCAGCAGTGGTTCCCCTACAGAATAGCGACAGGGGAGTTGTTTTGATGCAGGGAGCTGTCATTAAAATCGCTAATTCACCAAAAGAACCAAGCCAGCCCGCGTTATTCTGAAATCCAAATCCTCTGCAAAACTTGGCATTATCTATGTGGTAGGTAGGTGCTCGCATGCTGTTGTTGTTGTTTCTCAAAAAACTAAGAGGATTCTAAAAATGGTAACACGCAGATAGTGGAAAGAGACGAGAACATTCTGTAAAATGTGTGGCAGAAACGCCGGGCTTATACCCAAATTCTACATCCAGTGAGTCAGACTCAGTGATAGGAACCTCAGAGGGGACGTTATGTTTGGTGTTCTGGCAACAGATTTCCATTTTTATGAGTCAGAAGTTGACATTTCCAAACTTCAAACTCTCACTCCAAAAAAATATCCAATGCACTCTGAAGGATGCAATAAGCAGCAGCAGCAGTAGCTACACCGACCAACATAGCTGTGATAAATGAACTTTGTAAAAGCAGGAGTTAGATGACACCGACCTCTTTCTGATCTCCGCCACTGTGAAGCACAGTTCTCTTCACCACTCTGGAAACTGAATCTCCCTCTTCTATCTGCACCGTCTCCTGGTGAGAGCCCTCAATGGTCACTTCCTGTGTCTCCATACCATCCGGAGAAACATATTTACGAATCACCTTCCGTGTGATCTGGTGGAAAGGAAAGCAAGAAAACAGCTTTAAAAACAGTGATTAGGTGACATTTGTCATCAGAAATAGTGTTGTTGTATTCAAGTCATCTAAGGGCACCTTATATAGTACGGAGAAGACCTTAAAATATTATGAAGAGGAAACCAACAAATCCAAATGATTCCCTTTTAACAAGTTCTTTTAAAAAGCGGGAGTGAAAACCTCCTTTTAAACAGAAGAAACCTTCGGCAGAACCAGGCTCAGGGAGGGCAGCCGTCTGCCTCAACTGGTTAGGTTGAGGTCAGAGTCTTCAGCGTAGTGTTCGGATATTTTGATGTTCTGAACGCTGCTTACTTTCTTAACTACCATGTTGCCTTGCTCATCTGTGTACTTCTCCTCTGTGACTGTCTGGGATGGGATGTCTGGCAGGTTGTCCGCCTGCAAAAACACAAAACATGGAGCTGTCAGTTCTCGCCTTCTTTGCAAATCAGCGACATGTGGCGTACAGCAAAGGAAACGTTCCAAGCATTTTTTGAGAAAGCAGAATATTGAAATCCTGTGCATATAGCATCTTATAAAACACTGAAGAAACAATCATGACTCAAGGGGCTACTAGGACTACCACCGGGGACACCAAAGCCAAAACTTTTTCAATTGTACACATCGTGGCTTTACTTCTCTAACACATGACACAGACATGGCAAAATGAACGGTGAGTGTGCAGAAAAAAATGACTAAAAACAAAAAAGCACAAAAGCAAATGTGGATTAGAGGTCATATTCTCAGAGATGTTACTTTCTGCATTACAAGAAGAGCAATTTGCTCTAATTGAATGCAGTAAGTAGGGGGCTGTTCTGTAGCATAACCTGGAAAGTCAAGTTCTGCATTTAAAAAACCCAAAACACACAGGAGCACTAAAACTCTACTAGCCACTAACCCTCCATCACTCCACAGTGCACTAGGGCTGCATCATGCTTGTTTACCTGAATGATTACTCTGCGTCGGACCACCCTGGTGGTCAGCACCTCCTCCTCTGAGCTATCAGAGGACAGCATCCCTAGCTCCTCTGCTATCTCCTGGGAGACAGCACACAACCAGCATGGGTCAACACACCACGTCTGTACAGCGTTACTATGAGCACATTCCTGCAGGCAGCAGCGGGCCCGTCTTTTCTCTTAACCTCACTTTTCAGTTGGCTTGCCAAAAGGGGGGATCAGACGTATGGAATAGGGGATTCAAATGAAATGGTTTGGTTGTACTTTTCAGTGACGTGAGATGAAGAGAAGGCACAATGTTCAAAAAATGTTCAACTGAAAGAAACATGCAAGGATCAGAACCAGTGTGTGAAATATGGACGTTTTGGATGGAAGAATGCCAAAAAAAGAAAAGTCAAATACAAAGCAAATCACATGTTCTATTTTTATGCGAACCTTGGTATCATAAGTCGAATAAACAAACATTTTTTGGCTTTAAATGCTTCTTGTTGCAACTTCCTTGTTCTCAAAAATTAAGCTAATTAAGTTCTTTATATAATGTTGAAATGAAAGCCGAGGAGTAGCACAGAAAGTATGACTAACGGAAAGAGCAACTGATCTTAGTACTGCAAACTTTACAGTGTGTCCAAACTTTAAATAATGCAGTTAAAAGGTGTGGTTGTGCTACTCCTCTATATGACATCTTCTACGTATCATTACTTTTAAGTACAACACACAAACAATTTTCAAAACGCACGTCTTTGTCCAACAGGAAGCAGCCTGTTTTAAATCTGAAAACAAGCTAACAGCTGTGTGGTGTTAGCGCGTGGCTCAAGTAGTGTGTAAAATGCCATTTCGCACACTGATGGGAACAACAACAAGCAGAAAAGAAAAAGGTACAAACGAGTGCAGATGTGATAAAAACGTTTAGAGGATCCTGTACAGCAGCTCATAAATGCCACCAACACTTCAGTTAAAGTAATACTAGAGATGTCCCGACCCTACGATCAGGATTTGGGCTGATCCCAGGAACTTTTAATTGATTGGTTTGGTTTTGGTGATTGAACGTATGCCTAAATCTTTGTTTACATCCATTTTTGCCATGAATGCATGAAGGAAAAACCACAAATATGACATTCTACTGAGAATTTCTAACACTGTCTTAGTGAAGTCCAGCTTCATTTAATCCTATGTGCTATCTGGAGGACAGTAAGTCTCATAGAAGTCTTTGTCACGGTGCTCCTTTGCTAGCTCCCACAATGCTCTCTGGAACAAGGAAGCACCTGTGTCCATGGGTAGCTAGAGTAAGCTAGAATGTGGTACTACATCTAATCTGCAATACTTGAAAAGTGCATTACCTGTGAAATGATATATGGGTATGACTCAGATTGGATCAGGAGTAAAATTAAAACACTTGATCAGGACATCCCTAGCAAATGCATCACACCACCTTGGTGAAAAGGTTTGTCAGTTAGGAAATTTCGGATATTTTCTTGAAAGTTGAGGCACACATGCACACAAAAGCACTCGTCAGTCTCATTTAGTCCACAAAGTGCAAACACTGGGTTTAATCTCCTGAGTCTCGAATGCAGCACCACAGCAATCAGCCTGAACCAGGTAAAACGCCAGGCAATGCAGCACTGTGCTCATGCTCAACTTCTTACCCTTCCCAAGAAGTCGTCATCATCATAATACCCTGCCTGATCTCTGGAAGGAAGCTCCTCACAAATGGGGAGACCACCCTCCGTTTGATACCCTCTCGAAGCCTCGGAATCATAGGCAAATTCACCGAGACTTTCACTGCCAGAAGAGAAGCGCTTGTAGTCGTCTACTCGAAGGAAAGGTTGGCCAGTGTACTGGGGGCTCCCTTTTAGGAAACCGATATCAGGAGTACTGCCAGGTATTGGGGAAGGGGGTTCAGAGATGTGATAGGTAATCTCATGTCCCAGTTTCAGGTCTTCTGGTTCAGAAAAGTCAGACAGGGCTTGTCTGCAGTCAAAGAATTCCAGATCTGAATCAGACTGTTGTGGCGACTCAGAGCCGGCACTGTGTTTCCTGAGCTTTGATTCCTCCGATTCAAATTCTGAGACTGTTTGCTCAAATTCTGAGAGGACCCTCTTGAAGTCCGGGGAAAACTCAAAGTCTTCAGCAGTTTCCGACCCTCTCTCAG
>JAMOIN010001724.1:0-14840 GCA_024666655.1 Dascyllus trimaculatus
TTGAAAATCAATGTTTAATAACATGTTTCACTGTCAGATGCTGTTCAAATATGATAAATATGAAGGCAAAGGCTGTTTCCAGTCACGTTGTATTAAGGAATTGACTCCATACAGTGAGTGGCAAAAGTGGAATTTTCAGCCCGCGAAAAGCTGTTTTAGAGCATTAGAAATAGCAATAGTGCACTTTTTGAAAATCAATGTTTACAAACATGCTTCACTGTCAGATGCTGTTTAAATATGATAAATATGAAGGCAATAACTGTTTCCAGTCACGTTGTATCAAGGAATTGACTCCATACAGTAAGTGGCAAAAGTGGCATTTTCAGCCCGCGAAAAGTTGTTTTAGAGCATTAGAAACAGGTTGACTGCAGTTTTTCAAAATCAATGTTTACAAACATGTTTCACTGTCAGATGCTGTTCAAATATGATAAATATGAAGGCAAAAGCTGTTTCCAGTCACGTTGTATCAAGGAATTGTCTCCATAAGGTAAGTGGCAAAAGTGGCATTTTCAGCCCGCGAAAAGCTGTTATAGAGCATGAGAAACAGGTAGACTGCAGTTTTTCAAAATCAATGTTTACAAACATGTTTCACTGTCAGATGCTGTTCAAATATGATAAATATGAAGGCAAAAGCTGTTTCCAGTCACGTTGTATCAAGGAATTGACTCAATACAGTGAGTTGCAAAAGTGGCATTTTCGGCCCGCGAAAAGCTGTTTTAGAGCATTCGAAATAGCAACAGTGCACTTTTTGAAAATCAATGTTTAATAACATGTTTCACTGTCAGATTCTGTTCAAATATGATAAATATGAAGGCAAAGGCTGTTTCCAGTCACGTTGTATCAAGGAATTGACTCAATACAGTGAGTGGCAAAAGAGCCATTTTCAGCCCGCGAAAAGCTGTTTTAGAGCATTAGAAATAGCAACAGTGCACTTTTTGAAAATCAATGTTTACAAACATGTTTCACTGTCAGATGCTGTTCAAATATGATAAATATGAAGGCAGAAGCTTTTTCCAGTCACATTGTATAAAGGAATTGACTCCATACAGTAAGTGGCAAAAGTGGCATTTTCAGCCCGCGAAAAGCTGTTTTAGAGCATTAGAAATAGCAACAGTGCACTTTATGAAAATCATGTTTCACTGTCAGATGCTGTTCAAATATGATAAATATGAAGGCAAAAGCTGTTTCCAGTCACGTTGTATCAAGGAATTGACTCCATACAGTAAGTGGAAAAAGTGGCATTTTCAGCACGCGAATAGCTATTTTCGAGCAATAGAAACGGGTAGACTGCAGTTTTTGAAAATCAATGTTTACAAACATGTTTCACTGTCAGATGCTGTTCAAATATGATAAATATGAAGGCTATAGCTGTTTCCAGTCACGTTTTATCAAAGAATTTACCACAGTAAGTGGCAAAAGTGGCATGATCAGCTCGCGAAAAGCTCTTTTACAGCTTTAGAAACAGCTAGACTGCAGTTTTTCAAAATCAATGTTTACAAACATGTTTCACTGTCAGATGCTGTTCAAATATGATAAATATGAAGGCAAAAGCTGCTTCCAGTCACGTTGTGACAAGGAATTGACTCCATACAGTGAGTGGCAAAAGTGGCATTTTCAGCCCGCGAAAAGCTGATTTGGAGCAATAGACATAGCAAAAGTGCACAATTTGAAAATCAGTGTTTACAAACATGTTTCACTGTCAGATGCTGTTCAAATATGATAAATATGAAGGCAAAAGCTGTTTCCAATAATATCGTGTCAAGGAATTGACTCAATACAGTGAGTGGCAAAAGTGGCATTTTCAGCCTGCGAAAAGCTGTTTTAGAGCATTAGAAATAGCAACAGTGCACAATTTGAAAATCAATGTCTACAAACATGTTTCACTGTCAGATGCTGTTCAAATATGATAAATATGGAGGCAAAAGCTGTTTCCAGTCACGTTGTATCAAGGAGTTGACTACATATAGTGAGTGGCAAAAGGGGCATTTTCAGCCCGCGAAAAGCTGTTTTAGAGCATTAGAAATAGCAACAGTGCACTTTTTGAAAATCAATGTTTTTCAAACATGTTTCACTGCAGATGCTGTTCAAATATGACAAACATGAAGGCAACAGCTGTTTCCAGTCAAGTTGTATCAAGGAATTGACTCCATACATTAAGTGGCAAAAGTCGCATTTTCAGCCCGCGAAAAGCTGTTTTAGAGCATGAGAAACAGGTGTCCGGCAGATTTTCAAAATCAATGTTCACAAAAATGTTTCACTGTCAGATGCTGTTCAAATATGATAAATATGAAGGCAAAAGCTGTTTCCAGTCACGTTGTATGGAGGAATTGACTCCATACAGTAAGTATCAAAAGTGGCATTTTCAGCACGCGAAAAGCTGTTTCAGAGCATGAGAAACAATGAGACTGCAGTTTTTCAAAATCAGTGTTTACAAACATGTTTCACTGTCAGATGCTGTTCAAATATGATAAATATGAAGGCTAAAGCTCTCTCCAGTCACTTTGTGTAAGGGAATTGACTCCATACAGTAAGTTTCAAAAGTTGCATTTTCAGCCCGCGAAAAGCTGTTTAAGAGCATGAGAAACAGGTAGACTGCAGTTTTTAAAAATCAATGTTTACAAACATGTTTCAGTGTCAGATGCTGTTCAAATATGATAAATATGAAGGCAAAAGCTGTTTCCAGTCACGTTGTATCATGGAATTGACTCCATACAGTAAGTGGCAAAAGTGGCAATTTCAGCCCGCGAAAAGCTGTTTTAGAGCAGGAAAAACAGCTAGTCTGCAGTATTTCAAAATCAATGTTTACAAACATGTTTCACTGTCAGATGCTGTTCAAATATGATAAATATGAAGGCAAAAGCTGTTTCCAGTCACGTTGTATCAAGGAATTGACTCAATACAGTGAGTTGCAAAAGTGGCATTTTCAGCCAGCGAAAAGCTGTAGAGCAATAGAAATAGCAACAGTGCACTTTTTTAAAATCAATGTATACAAACATGTTTCACTGTCAGATGCTGTTCAAATATGATAAATATGAAGGCAAAAGCTGTTTCCAGTCAGGTTGTATGAAGGAATTGACTCAATACAGTGAGTGGCAAAAGTGACATTTTCAGCCAGCGAAAAGCTGTTTTAGACCAATAGACATAGCAACAGTGCACAATTTGAATATCAATGTTTACAAACATGTTTCACTGTCAGATGCTGTTCAAATATGATAGATATGAAGGCAAAAGCTTTTTCCAGTCACGTTGGATGAAGGAATTGACTCCATACAGTGAGTGGCAAAAGTGGCAATTTCAGCCCGCGAAAAGCTGTTTTAGAGCATTAGAAATAGCAACAGTGCACTTTTTGAAAATCAATGTTTACAAACATGCTTCAGTGTCAGATGCTGTTTAAATATGATAAATATGAAGGCAATAACTGTTTCCAGTCACGTTGTATCAAGGAATTGACTCCAAACAGTAAGTGGCAAAAGTGGCATTTTCAGCCCGCGAAAAGCTGTTTTAGAGCATTAGAAACAGGTTGACTGCAGTTTTTCAAAATCAATGTTTACAAACATGTTTCACTGTCAGATGCTGTTCAAATATGATAAATATGAAGGCAAAAGCTGTATCCAGTCACGTTGTATCAAGGAATTGACTCCATAAGGTAAGTGGCAAAAGTGGCATTTTCAGCCCGCGAAAAGCTGTTATAGAGCATGAGAAACAGGTAGACTGCAGTTTTTCAAAATCAATGTTTACAAACAAGTTTCACTGTCAGATGCTGTTCAAATATGATAAATATGAAGGCAAAAGCTGTTTCCAGTCACATTGTATGAAGGAATTGACTCCATACAGTGAGTGGCAAAAGTGGCATTTTCAGCGCGCGAAAAGCTGTTTTAGAGCATTAGACATAGCAACAGTTTACAATTTGAAAATCAATGTTTACAAACATGTTTCACTGTCACATGCTGTTTAAATATAATAAATATGAAGGCAAAAGCTTTTTCCAGTTACTTTGTATAAAGGAATTGACTCCATACAGTAAATGGCAAAAGTGGCATTTTCAGCCAGCGAAAAGCTGTATTAGAGCAATAGAAATAGCAACAGTGCACTTTTTTAAAATCAATGTATACAAACATGTTTCACTGTCAGATGCTGTTCAAATATGATAAATATGAAGGCAAAAGCTGTTTCCAGTCAGGTTGTATGAAGGAATTGACTCAATACAGTGAGTGGCAAAAGTGACATTTTCAGCCCGCGAAAAGCTGTTTTAGACCAATAGACATAGCAACAGTTTACAATTTGAAAATCAATGTTTACAAACATGTTTCACTGTCACATGCTGTTTAAATATGATAAATATGAAGGCAAAAGCTTTTTCCAATCACTTTGTATAAAGGAATTTACTCCATACAGTAAATGGCAAAAGTGGCATTTTCAGCCAGCGAAAAGCTGTATTAGCGCAATAGAAATAGCAACAGTGCACTTTTTAAAAATCAATGTTTACAAACATGTTTCACTGTCAGATGCTGTTCAAATATGATAGATAAGAAGGCAAAAGCTTTTTTCCAGTCACGTTGTATGAAGGAATTGACTCCATACAGTGAGTGGCAAAAGTGGCATTTTCAGGCCGCGAATAGCTATTTTCGAGCAATAGAAACGGGTAGACTGCAGTTTTTGAAAATCAATGTGTACAAACATGTTTCACTGTCAGATGCTGTTCAAATATGATAAATATGAAGGCAAAAGCTGTTTCCAATAATATCGTGTCAAGGAATTGACTCCATGCAGTGAGTGGCAAAAGTGGCATTTTCAGCCCGCGAAAAGCTGTTTTAGAGCATTAGACATAGCAACAGTGCACAATTTGAAAATCAATGTTAACAAACATGTTTCACTGTCAGATGCTGTTCAAATATGATAGATATGAAGGCAAAAGCTGTTTCCAGTCACGTTGTATCAAGGAATTTACTCCATACAGTGAGTGACAAAAGTGGCATTTTCAGCCCGCGAAAAGCTGGTTTAGAGCATTAGAAATAACAACAGTGCACTTTTTGAAAATCAATGTTTAATAACATGTTTCACTGTCAGATGCTGTTCAAATATGATAAATATGAAGGCAAAAGCTGTTTCCAGTCACATTGTATCAAGGAATTGACTCCATACAGTGAGTGGCAAAAGTGGCATTTTCAGCCCGCGAAAAGCTGTTTTAGAGCAATAGACATAGCAACAGTGCACAATTTGAAAATCAATGTTTACAAACATGTTTCACTGTAAGATGCTGTTTAAATATGATAAATATGAAGGCAAAAGCTTTTTCCAGTCACTTTGTATAAAGGAATTGACTCCATACAGTAAATGCAAAAGTGGCATTTTCAGCCCGCGAAAAGCTGTTTTAGAGCATTAGAAATAGCAACAGTGCACTTTTTGAAAATCAATGTTTAATAACATGTTTCACTGTCAGATGCTGTTCAAATATGATAAATATGAAGGCAAAGGCTGTTTCCAGTCACGTTGTATCAAGGAATTGACTCAATACAGTGAGTGGCAAAAGAGCCATTTTCAGCCCGCGAAAAGCTGTTTTAGAGCATTAGAAATAGCAACAGTGCACTTTTTGAAAATCAATGTTTACAAACATGTTTCACTGTCAGATGCTGTTCAAATATGATAAATATGAAGGCAGAAGCTTTTTCCAGTCACATTGTATAAAGGAATTGACTCCATACAGTAAGTGGCAAAAGTGGCATTTTCAGCCCGCGAAAAGCTGTTTTAGAGCATTAGAAATAGCAACAGTGCACTTTATGAAAATCATGTTTCACTGTCAGATGCTGTTCAAATATGATAAATATGAAGGCAAAAGCTGTTTCCAGTCACGTTGTATCAAGGAATTGACTCCATACAGTAAGTGGAAAAAGTGGCATTTTCAGCACGCGAATAGCTATTTTCGAGCAATAGAAACGGGTAGACTGCAGTTTTTGAAAATCAATGTTTACAAACATGTTTCACTGTCAGATGCTGTTCAAATATGATAAATATGAAGGCTATAGCTGTTTCCAGTCACGTTTTATCAAGGAATTTACCACAGTAAGTGGCAAAAGTGGCATGATCAGCTCGCGAAAAGCTCTTTTACAGCTTTAGAAACAGCTAGACTGCAGTTTTTCAAAATCAATGTTTACAAACATGTTTCACTGTCAGATGCTGTTCAAATATGATAAATATGAAGGCAAAAGCTGTTTCCAGTCACGTTGTATCAAGGAATTGACTCCATACAGTCAGTGGCAAAAGTGGCATTTTCAGCCCGCGAAAAGCTGATTTGGAGCAATAGACATAGCAAAAGTGCACAATTTGAAAATCAGTGTTTACAAACATGTTTCACTGTCAGATGCTGTTCAAATATGATAAATATGAAGGCAAAAGCTGTTTCCAATAATATCGTGTCAAGGAATTGACTCAATACAGTGAGTGGCAAAAGTGGCATTTTCAGCCTGCGAAAAGCTGTTTTAGAGCATTAGAAATAGCAACAGTGCACAATTTGAAAATCAATGTCTACAAACATGTTTCACTGTCAGATGCTGTTCAAATATGATAAATATGGAGGCAAAAGCTGTTTCCAGTCACGTTGTATCAAGGAGTTGACTACATATAGTGAGTGGCAGAAGGGGCATTTTCAGCCCGCGAAAAGCTGTTTTAGAGCATTAGAAATAGCAACAGTGCACTTTTTGAAAATCAATGTTTTTCAAACATGTTTCACTGCAGATGCTGTTCAAATATTATAAAAATGAAGGCAACAGCTGTTTCCAGTCAAGTTGTATCAAGGAATTGACTCCATACATTAAGTGGCAAAAGTCGCATTTTCAGCCCGCGAAAAGCTGTTTTAGAGCATGAGAAACAGGTATCCGGCAGATTTTCAAAATCAATGTTCACAAAAATGTTTCACTGTCAGATGCTGTTCAAATATGATAAATATGAAGGCAAAAGCTGTTTCCAGTCACGTTGTATGGAGGAATTGACTCCATACAGTAAGTATCAAAAGTGGCATTTTCAGCCCGCGAAAAGCTGTTTCAGAGCATGAGAAACAATGAGACTGCAGTTTTTCAAAATCAGTGTTTACAAACATGTTTCACTGTCAGATGCTGTTCAAATATGATAAATATGAAGGCTAAAGCTCTCTCCAGTCACTTTGTGTAAGGGAATTGACTCCATACAGTAAGTTTCAAAAGTTGCATTTTCAGCCCGCGAAAAGCTGTTTAAGAGCATGAGAAACAGGTAGACTGCAGTTTTTAAAAATCAATGTTTACAAACATGTTTCAGTGTCAGATGCTGTTCAAATATGATAAATATGAAGGCAAAAGCTGTTTCCAGTCACGTTGTATCATGGAATTGACTCCATACAGTAAGTGGCAAAAGTGGCAATTTCAGCCCGCGAAAAGCTGTTTTAGAGCAGGAAAAACAGCTAGTCTGCAGTATTTCAAAATCAATGTTTACAAACATGTTTCACTGTCAGATGCTGTTCAAATATGATAAATATGAAGCCAAAAGCTGTTTCCAGTCACGTTGTATCAAGGAGTTGACTACATATAGTGAGTGGCAAATGTGTCATTTTCAGCCCCCGAAAAGCTGTTTTAGAGCATTAGAAATAGCAACAGTGCACTTTTTGAAAATCAGTGTTTACAAACATGTTTCACTGTCAGATGCTGTTCAAATATGATAAATATTAAGGCAAAAGCTGTTTCCAGTCATGTTGTATCAAGGAATTGACTCCATACAGTGAGTGGCAAAATTGGCATTTTCAGCCAGCGAAAAGCTGTTTTAGAGCATGAGAAACAGGTAGACTGCAGATTTTAAAAATCAATGTTCACAAAAATGTTTCACAGTCAGATGCTGTTCAAATATGATAAATATGAAGGCAAAAGCTGTTTCCAGTCACGTTGTATCAAGTAATGGACTCCATACAGTGTGTGGCAAAAGTGACATTTTCAGCCCGCGAAAAGCTGTTTTAGAGCATTAGACATAGCAACAGTGCACTTTTTGAAAATCAATGTTTACAAACATGTTTCACTGTCAGATGCTGTTCAAATATGATAAATATTAAGGCAAAAGCTGTTTCCAGTCATGTTGTATCAAGGAATTGACTCCATACAGTGAGTGGCAAAATTGGCATTTTCAGCTCGCGAAAAGCTGTTGTAGAGCATTAGAAATAGTAACAGTGCACTTTTTGAAAATCAATGTTTACAAACATGTTTCACAGTCAGATGCTGTTCAAATATGATAAATATGAAGGCAAAAGCTGTTTCCAGTCACGTTGTATCAAGTAATGGACTCTATACAGTGAGTGGCAAAAGTGACATTTTCAGCCCGCGAAAAGCTGTTTTAGAGCATGAGAAACAGCTAGACTGCAGTTTTTCAAAATCAATGTTTACAAACATGTTTCACTGTCAGATGCTGTTCAAATATCATAAATATGAAGCCAAAAGCTGTTTCCATTCACGTTGTATCAAGGAGTTGACTACATATAGTGAGTGGCAAAAGTGTCATTTTCAGCCCCCGAAAAGCTGTTTTAGAGCATTAGAAATAGCAACAGTGCACTTTTTGAAAATCAATGTTTACAAACATGTTTCACTGTCAGATGCTGTTCAAATATGATAAATATGAAGGCAAAACCTGTTTCCAGTCACGTTGTATCAAGGAATTGACTCCATACAATTAATGGCAAAAGTGGCATTTCCAGCCCGCGAAAAGCTTTTTTTAGAGCATTAGAAATAGCAACAGTGCACTTTTTGAAAATCAATGTTTACAAACATGTTTCACTGTCAGATGCTGTTCAAATATGAAAAAAATGAAGGCAAAAGCTGTTTCCTGTCACGTTGTGTCAAGGAATTGACTCCATACAGTAAGTACCAAAAGTGGCATTTTCAGCCCGCGAAAAGCTGTTTCAGAGCATGAGAAACAATGAGACTGCAGTTTTTCAAAATCAGTGTTTACAAACATGTTTCACTGTCAGATGCTCTTCAAATATGATAAATATGAAGGCTAAAGCTCTCTCCAGTCACTTTGTATCAAGGAATTGACTCCATACAGTAATTGGAAAAAGTGGCACTTTCAGGCCGCGAAAAGCTGTTTTAGAGCATGAGAAACCGCTAGACTGCAGTTTTTCAAAATCAATGTATACAAACATGTTTCACTGTCAGATGCTATTCAAATATGAAAACATTGGAGGCAAAAGTTGTTTCCAGTCACGTTGTATGGAGGAATTGACTCCATACAGTAAGTATCAAAAGTGGCATTTTCAGCCCGCGAAAAGCTGTTTTAGAGCATGAGAAACAGGTAGACTGCAGTTTTTCAAATTCAATGTTTACAAACATGTTTCACTGTCAGATGCTGTTCAAATATGATAAATATGAAGGCCAAAGCTGTTTCCAGTCACGTTGTATCAATTAATGGACTCCATACAGTGAGTGGCAAAAGTGTAATTTTCAGCCCGCGAAAAGCTGTTTTAGAGCATTAGATATAGCAACCGTGCACTTTTTGAAAATCAATGTTTACAAACATGTTTCACTTTCAGATGCTGTTCAAATATGATAAATATTAAGGCAAAAGCTGTTTCCAGTCATGTTGTATCAAGGAATTGACTCCATACAGTGAGTGGCAAAATTGGCATTTTCAGCCCGCGAAAAGCTGTTGTAGAGCATTAGAAATAGTAACAGTGCACTTTTTGAAAATCAATGTTTACAAACATGTTTCACTGTCAGATGCTGTTCAAAAATGATAAATATGAAGGCAAAAGCTGTTTCCGGTCACGTTGTATCAAGTAATGGACTCTATACAGTGAGTGGCAAAAGTGACATTTTCAGCCCGCGAAAAGCTGTTTTAGAGCATTAGAAAAAGCTAGACTGCAGTTTTTCAAAATCAATGTTTACAAACATGTTTCACTGTCAGATGCTGTTCAAATATGATAAATATGAAGCCAAAAGCTGTTTCCATTCACGTTGTATCAAGGAGTTGACTACATATAGTGAGTGGCAAAAGTGTCATTTTCAGCCCCCGAAAAGCTGTTTTAGAGAATTAGAAATAGCAACAGTGCACTTTTTGAAAATCAATGTTTACAAACATGTTTCACTGTCAGATGCTGTTCAAATATGAAAAAAATGAAGGCAAAAGCTGTTTCCTGTCACGTTGTGTCAAGGAATTGACTCCATACAGTAAGTATCAAAAGTGGCATTTTCAGTCAAGGAAAAGCTGTTTTAGAGTATTAGAAATAGCAACAGTGCACTTTTTTAAAATCAATGTTTACAAACATGTTTCACTGTCAGATGCTGTTCAAATATGATAAATATGAAGGCAAAAGCTGTTTCCAGTCACGTTGTATGGAGGAATTTACTCCATACAGTAAGTATCAAAAGTGGCATTTTCAGCCCGCGAAAAGCTGTTTCAGAGCATGAGAAACAATAAGACTGCAGTTTTTCAAAATCAGTGTTTACAAACATGTTTCACTGTCAGATGCTGTTCAAATATGATAAATATGAAGGCTAAAGCTCTCTCCAGTCACTTTGTGTAAGGGAATTGACTCCATACAGTAAGTTTCAAAAGTGGCATTTTCAGCCCGCGAAAAGCTGTTTAAGAGCATGAGAAACAGGTAGACTGCAGTTTTTAAAAATCAATGTTTACAAACATGTTTCAGTGTCAGATGCTGTTCAGATATGATAAATATGAAGGCAAAAGCTGTTTCCAGTCACGTTGTATCAAGGAATTGATTCCACACAGTGAGTGGCAAAAGTGGCATTTTCAGCATACGAAAATCGGTTTTAGAGCATTAGAAACAGGTAGACTGCAGTTTTTAAAAATCAATGTTTACAAACTTGTTTCACTGTCAGATGCTGTGCAAATATGATAAATATGAAGGCAAAGGCTGTTTCCAGTCACGTTGGATCAAGGAATTGACTCCATACAGTGAGTGGCAAAAGTGGCATTTTTAGCCAGCAAAAAGCTTTTTTAGAGCATGAGAAACAGCTAGACTGCAGTTTTTCAAAAATAATGTGTACAAACATGTTTCACTGTCAGATGCTGTTCAAATATGATAAAAATGAGGGCAAAAGCTGTTTCCAGTCACGTTGTATCAAGGAATTGACTCCATACAGTAAGTGGCAAAAGTTGCATTTTCAGCCCGCGAAAAGCTGTTTCAAGGCATGAGAAACAATTAGAGTGCAGTTTTTCAAAATCAATGTGTGCAAAAATGTTTCACTGTGAGATGCTGTTCAAATATGATAAATATGAAGGCAAAAGCTGTTTCCAGTCACGTTGTGTCAAGGAATTGACTCTATACAGTAAGTATCAAAAGTGGCATCTTCAGTCAAGGAAAAGCTGCTTTAGAGCATTAGAAATAGCAACAGTGCACTTTTGAAAATCAGCGTGTACAAACATGTTTCACTGTCAGATGCTGTTCAAATATGATAAATATGAAGGCAAAAGCTGTTTCCAGTCACGTTGTATCAAGGAATTGACTACATTTAGTGAGTGGCAAAAGTCTCATTTTCAGTCCGCGAAAAGCTGTTTTAGAGCATTAGAAATTGCAACAGTGCACTTTTTGAAAATCAATGTTTACAAACATGTTTCACTGTCAGATGCTTTTCAAATATGACAAATATGAAGGCAAATGCTGTTTCTAGTCACGTTGTATCAAGGAATTGACTACGTATAGTGACTGGCAAAAGTGTCATTTTCAGCCCGCGAAAAGCTGTTTTAGAGCATGAGAAACAGCTAGACTGCAGTTTTTCAAAATCAGTGTTTACAAACATGTTTCACGGTCAGCTGCTGTTCAAATATGATAAATATGAAGGCAAAAGCTCTTTCCAGTCACGTTGTATCAAGGAATTGACTCCATACAGTAAGTATCAAAAGTTGCGTTTTCAGGCCACGAATACCTGTTTTAGAGCATGAGAAACAGCTAGACTGCAGTTTTTAAAAATCAATGTTTGCAAACATGTTTCACTGTATGATGCAATTCAAATATGATGAATATGAAGGCAAAAGCTGTTTCCAGTCACATTTTATCAAGGAATTGACTCCGTACAGTAAGTGACAAAAGTGGAATTTTCAGCCAGCGACAAGCTGTTTTAGAGCAATAGAAATAGCAACAGTGCACTTTTTGAAAATCAATGTTTACTGTCAGATGCTGTTCAAATATGAAAAAAATGAAGGCAAAAGCTGTTTCCTGTAACGTTGTATCAAGGAATTGACTCCATACGGTAAGTATCAAAAGTGGCATTTTCAGCTCGCGAAAAGCTGTTTTAGAGCATGAGATACAGCTAGACTGCAGTTTTTCAAAATCAATGTTTACAAACATGTTTCACTGTCAGATGCTATTCAAATATGAAAACATTGGAGGCAAAAGTTGTTTCCAGTCACGTTGTATGGAGGAATTGACTCCATACAGTAAGTATCAAAAGTGGCATTTTCAGCCCGCGAAAAGCTGTTTTAGAGCATGAGAAACAGGTAGACTGCAGTTTTTCAAATTCAATGTTTACAAACATGTTTCACTGTCAGATGCTGTTCAAATATGATAAATATGAAGGCAAAAGCTGTTTCCAGTCACGTTGTATCAATTAATGGACTCCATACAGTGAGTGGCAAAAGTGTAATTTTCAGCCCGCGAAAGGCTGTTTAAGAGCAGTAGAAATAGCAACAGTGGACCTTTTGAAAATCAATGTTTACAACCATGTTTCACTGTCAGATGGTTTTCAAATATGATAAATATGAAGGCAAAAGCTGTTTCCAGTCACGTTGTATCAAGTAATTGACTCCATACAGTAATTCGCAAAAGTGGATTTTACAGCCCGCGAAAAGCTGTTTGAGAGCATGAGAAACAGCTATACTGTAGTTTTTCAAAATCAATGTTTACAAACATGTTTCACTGTCAGATGCTGTTCAAATATGATAAATATGAAGGCAAAAGCTGTTTCCAGTCACGTTGTATGGAGGAATTGACTCCATACAGTAAGTATCAAAAGTGAATTTTACAGCCCGCGAAAAGCTGTTTTAGAGCATGAGAAACAGCTATACTGTAGTTTTTCAAAATCAATGTTTACACACATGTTTCACTGTCAGATGCTGTTCAAATATGATAAATATGAAGGCAAAAGCTGTTTCCAGTCACGGTGTATGGAGGAATTGACTCCATACAGTAAGTATCAAAAGTGGATTTTACAGCCCGCGAAAAGCTGTTTTAGAGCATGAGAAACAGCTATACTGTAGTTTTTAAAAATCAATGTTTACACACATGTTTCACTGTCAGATGCTGTTCAAATATGATAAATATGAAGGCAAAAGCTGTTTCCAGTCACGGTGTATGGAGGAATTGACTCCATACAGTAAGTATCAAAAGTGGATTTTACAGCCCGCGAAAAGCTGTTTTAGAGCATGAGAAACAGCTATACTGTAGTTTTTAAAAATCAATGTTTACAAACATGTTTCACTGTCAGATGCTGTTCAAATATGATAAATATGAAGGCCAAAGCTGTTTCTAGTCACGTTGTATCAAGGAATTGACTCCATACAGTGAGAGGCAAAAGTGGCATTTTCAGCCCGCGAAAAGCTGTTTTACAGCATGAGAAACAGCAAGACTGCAGTTTTTCAAAATCAATGTTTACAAACATGTTTCACTGTCAGATGCTGTTCAAATATGATAAATATGAAGGCAAAAGCTGTTTCCAGTTATGTTGTATCAAGGAATTTACTCCATACAGTAAGTATCAAAAGTGGCATTTCAGCCCACGAAAAGACGTTTTAGAGCATGAGAAACAGCTAGACTCCAGTTTTTGAAAATCAATGTTTACAAACATGTTTCACTGTCAGATGCTGTTCAAATATGATAAATATGAAGGCAAAAGCTGTTTCCAGTCACGTTGTATCAAGGAATTGACTCCATACAGTAAGTATCAAAAGTGGCATTTTCAGCAGGCGAAAAGCTATTTTAGAGCATGCGAAATAGCAACAGTGCACTTTTTGAAAATCAATGTTTACAAACATGTTTCACTGTCAGATGCTGTTCAAATATGACAAATTTTGAAGGAAAAAGCTGTTTCTAGTCATGTTGTATAAAGAATTGACTCCATACAGTAATTCGCAAATGTGGCATTTTCAGCCCGCGAAAAGCTGTTTTGGAGCATGCGAAACAGGAAGACTGCAGTTTTTCAAAATTAATGTTTACAAACATGTTTCACTGTCAGATGCTGTTCAAATATGATAAAGATGAAGGCAAAAACTGTTTCCAGTCACGTTGTATCAAGGAATTGACTCCATATAGTAATTATCAAAAGTGGCATTTTCAGCCAGGGAAAAGCTGTTTTAGAGCATTAGAAATAGCAACAGTGCACTTTTTGAAAATCAATGTTTACAAACATGTTTCACTGTCAGATGCTGTTCAAATATGATAAATATGAAGGCAAAAGCTGTTTCCAGTCACGTTGTATGGAGGAATTGACTCCATACAGTGAGTGGCAAAAGTGGCATTTTCAAGCCGCGAATAGTTGTTTTAGAGCATGAGAAACAGCTAGACTGCAGTTTTTCAAAATCAATGTTTACAAACATGTTTCACTGACAGATGCTGTTCAAATATGATAAATATGAAGGCAAAAGCTTTTTCCAGTCACGTTGTATCAATTAATTGACTCCATACAGTGAGTTTCAAAAGTGGCATTTTCAGCCCGCGAAAAGCTGTTTGAGAGCATGAGAAACAGCTAGACTGCAGTTTTTCAAAATCAGTGTTTAAAAACATGTTTCACTGTCAGATGCTGTTCAAATATGATAAATATGAAGGCAAAAGCTGTTTCCAGTCACGTTGTATCAAGGAATTGACTCCATATTGTAAT
>JAMOIN010001703.1:0-14836 GCA_024666655.1 Dascyllus trimaculatus
CTCTCCTCAGCAGTGCCTGTCCACACGGCTCCCCAGCACCACAGCCCAGCAGACCGGGATCCCCAGCACAGCACACAGGGGCCCCCAGCACCACAGCCCGCCTGGCTCTCCATCAGAGCCTCTTCACACGGCTCCCCAGCACCACAGCACAGCTCACCGGGCTCCCCAGCACAGCACACGGGGCCCCTCAGCACTACAGCCTGCCTGGCGCTGCATAAGAGCCTGTTCACATCGCTCCGCAGCAGAGCCGGTCTACACGGCTCCCCAGCACCACAGCCCAGCACACCGGGCTCCCCAGCCCAGCTCACCGGGCTCCACAGCACAGCACACGCGGGCCCCACAGCACCACAGCCCGCCTGGCTCTCCAGCAGAGACTGTTTAAACCACTCCCCAACAGAGCCTGTCCACACGGCTCCCCAGCACCACAGCCCGCCTGGCTCTCCAGCAGAGCCTGTTCACACTGCTCCCCAGCAGAGCCTGTCTACATGGCTCCCCAGCAGCAGAGCCCAGCTCACCGGGCTCCCCAGCACAGCACACGGGAGCCCCCAACACCACGGCCCGCCTGGCTCTCCAGCAGAGCCTATTCACACCGCTCCCCAGCAGAGCCTGTCGACACGGCTCCCCAGCACCCCAGCCCAGCACATTGGGGTCCCCAGCCCACCTCACCGGTCCCCCCAACACATCACACGGGGGCGCCCAGCATCACAGCCCGCCTGGCTCTCCATCAGAGCCTGTCCACACCGCTCCTCAACAGAGCATGTCCACACGGCTCACCAGCACCAATGCCCAGCACACCGGGCTCCCCGGCCAAGCTCACCGTGCTCCCCAGCACAGCACACGGGGGCCACCAACACCACATCCCGCCTGGCTCTCCATCATGGCCTGTTCACACCGCTCCCCAGCAGAGCCTGTGCCACACGGCTCCCCAGCACCACAGCCCAGCACACCGGGCTCCCCAGCCATGATCAACGGGGTCCCCAGCACAGAACACGGGGCCCCCCAGCACCACAGCCCGCCTGTGTCTCCATCAGAGCCTGTCCACACCGCTCCTCAACAGAGCATGTCCACACGGCTCCCCAGCACCAATGCCCAGCACACCGGGCTCCCCAGCCCAGCTCACCGGGCTCCCCAGCACAGCACACGGGGCCCGCCACAACCACAGCCCGCCCGGCTCTGCAGCAGATCCTGTTCAAACCACTCCCCAGCAGAGCCTGTCCACACGGCTCCCCAGCACCACAGCCCAGCAATCCGGACTCCCCGGGCAAGCTCACCGGGCTCCCCAGCACAGCACACGGGGCCCCCCAGCAGAGCCTGTCTACACGGTTTGCCTGCACCACAGCCCAGCACACCGAGCTCCCCAGCACAGCTCACCGGGCGCCCCAGCAAACCACACGGGGGCCCCCAGCACCACAACCTGCCTTGCTCTCCATCAGAGCCTGTTCACACCGCTCCGCAGCAGAGTCTTTCTACACGGTTCGCCAGCACCACATCCCAGCACACCGGGCTCCCCAGCCAAGCTCTACGGGCTCCCGAGCACAGCACACGGGGGTCCCCAGCACAACAGCCCGCCTGGCTCTCCATCAGAGCCATTTCACACCGCTCACCAGCAAAGCCTGTCCACACAACTCCCCAGCACGACAGCCCAGAACACTGGGCTCCCCAGCCTTCCTCAACGGGCTACCCAGCACAGCACACCACAGCCCACCTGACTCTCCATCAGAGCCTGTTCACTCCGCTCACCAGCAGATCCTGTTCACACCGCTCCGCAGCAGAACCTGTCTACGAGGCTGCCCAGCACAACAGCAAAGCACACCGGGCTCCCGAGCCCACCTCACCGGGATCCCCAGCACAGCACACGGGGCCCCCCACCACCACAGCCCGCCTGGCTCTCCATCAGAGCCTGTTCACACCGCTCCCTAGCAGAGCCTGTCCACATGGCTCCCCAGCAGCACAGCCCAGTTCACAGGCCTTCCCATCACAGAACACGATGCCCCCGAGCACCACCGCCGGCCTGGCTCTCCATCAGAGCCAGTTCAAACCGCTCCCCAGCAGAGCCTGTCCACGCTGCTCCCCAGCAGCACAGCCCAGAAAACCGGACTCCCCGGCCATGCTCACCGGGCTCCCCAGCACCACAGCCTGCCTGGCTCTCCATCAGAGCCATTTCACAGCGCTCCGCAGCAGAACTTGTCCACACGGCTCCCCAGCAGAACAGCCCAGAACACCGGGCTCCCCAGAACAGCACACGGGGGCCCCCAGCACCACAGCCCGCCTGACTCTCCATCAGAGCCTGTTAAACCCTCTCCCCATGAGAGCCAGTCCACACGGCTTCCCAGCACCACAGCCCAGCACTCTGGGCTCCGAAGCCCATCTCACTGGGCTCCCGAGCACAGCACACGGGGGCCCCCAGCACCACAGCCCGGCTGGCTCTCCATCAGAGCCTTTTCACCCCGCTCCCCGACAGAGCCTGTCCACACGGCTCCCCAGCAGCAAAGCCCAGCACACCGGGCTCCCCAGCCCAGCTCACCAGGGTCCCCAGCACAGAACACGGGGCCCCCCATCACCACAGCCCGCCTGGCTCTCCATCAGAGCCTGTTCACACCGCTCCGCAGCAGAGCCTGTCTACACGGCTCCCCAGCACCAAAGCCAAGAACACCGGGCTCCCCAGCCCCGCTCACCGGGCTCCCCAGCACAGCACACGGGGCCCCCACAGGACCACAGCCCGCCTGGCTCTCCATCAGAGCGTTTTCACACCGCTCCCCAGCAGAGCCTGTCCACACGGCTCCCCAGCACCACAGCCCAGCACACCGGGCTCCCCAGCACCACAGCCCAAATGGCTCGCCAGCAGAGCCTTTTCAAACCAATCCCCACCAGAGCCTGTCCACACGGCTACCCAGCACAGCAGCCTAGCACACCGGGCTCCCCAGCACAGCTCAACGGGGTCACCAGCACAGCACACGGGGCCCACCAGCACCACAGCCTTCCTGGCTCTCCATCAGTGCCTGTTCACACCGCTCCGCAGCAGAGCCTGTCGACACGGCTCCCCAGCACCATAGCCCAGCACACCGGGCTCCCCACCCCAGCTCACCGGGCTCCCAAGCACAGCACACGGGGCCCCCCAGGACCACAGCCCGCCTTGCTCTCCAGCAGAGCCTATTCAAACCAATCCCCACCAGAGCTTGTCCACACGGCTCCCCAGCACAGCAGCCTAGCACACCGGGCCCCCCAGCACAGCTCAACGGGCTCACCAGCACAGCACACGGGGCCCACCAGCACCACAGCCTGCCTGGCTCTCAATCAGAGCTTGTTCACACCACTCCGCAGAAGAGCCTGTCCACACGGCTCCCCAGCACCGCAGCCCAGCACACCGGGCTCCCCAGCCCAGCTCAACGGGCTCCCCAGCACAGCACACGGGGCCGCCCAGCACCACAGCCCGCCTGACTCTCCATCAGAGCCTGTTCACTCCGCTCCCCAGCAGAGCCTGTTAAAACCACTCGCCAGCATAGCCTGTAGACACGGCTCCCCAGCACCACAGCCCAACACACCGGGCTCCCCAGCCCAGCTCAACGGGCTCCCCAGCACAGCACACGGGGCCCCCCAGCACCACAGCCCGCCTGGCTCTCCAACAGAGCCTGTTCAAACCACCCCCCAGAAGAGCCTGTCCACACAGCTCCCCAGCACCACAGGCCAGCGCACCGGGCTCTTCAGCCCAGCTCACCAGGCCGCCCAGCACAGGACACGGGGGCCCCCAGCACCACAGCCCGCCTGGGCTCTCCAAAAGAGCCTGTTCACACCGCTCCGGAGCAGAGCCTGTCGACACGGCTCCCCAGCACCACAGCACAGCACACCGGGCTCCCCAGCCCAGCTCACCGGGCTCCCCAGCACAGCACACGGGGCCCCCCAGCACCACAGCCCGCCTGTGTCTCCATCAGAGCCTGTCCACACCGCTCCTCAGCAG
Organism: Dascyllus trimaculatus; assembly: GCA_024666655.1. Lineage (NCBI taxonomy): Eukaryota > Metazoa > Chordata > Actinopteri > Pomacentridae > Dascyllus > Dascyllus trimaculatus. Next base: position 3,956 of record JAMOIN010001703.1, read on the forward strand.
GGCATGTCCACACGGCTCCCCAGCACCACTGCCCAGCACACCGGGCTCCCCAGCCCAGCTCAACGGGCTCCCCAGCACAGCACACGGGGCCCGCCACAACCACAGCCCGCCCGGCTCTTCAGCAGATCCTGTTCAAACCACTCCCCAGCAGAGCCTGTCCACACGTTTCCCCAGCACCACAGCCCAGCAATCCGGACTCCCCGGCCAAGCTCACCGGGCTCCCCAGCACAGCACACGGGGCCCCCCAGAAGAGCCTGTCTACACGGTTTGCCTGCACCACAGCCCAGCACACCGGGCTCCCCAGCCCAGCTCACCGGGCGCCCCAGCAAACCACACGGGGGCCCCCAGCACCACAACCCGCCTGGCTCTCCATCAGAGCCATTTCACACCGCTCCCCAGCAGAGCCTGTCCACATAACTCCCCAGCACGACAGCCCAGAACACTGGGCTCCCCAGCCTTCCTCAACGGGCTACCCAGCACAGCACACGGGACCCCCAAACACCACAGCCCGCCTGACTCTCCATCAGAGCCTGTTCACTCCGCTCACCAGCAGATCCTGTTCACACCGCTCCGCAGCAGAGCCTGTCTACACGGCTTTCCAGCAGCACAGCCCAGCACACCGCAGCACAGCCCGCCTGGCTCTCCAGCAGAGCCTGTTCACACCGCTCCCCAGCAGAGCCTGTCCACGCGGCTCCCCAGCAGCACAACCCAGCACACCGGGCTCCCCAGCCCAGCTCACTGGTCTCCCCAGCACAGCACACGGGGGCCCCCAGGACCACAGCCCGCCTGTTTCTCCAGCAGAACCTGTTCAAGCCACTCCCAAGCACAGCCTGTCCACACGGCTCCCCAGCAGCACAGCCCAGCACACCGGGCTCCCCAGCCCAGCATACAGGGGCCCCCAGCACCACAGCGCGCCTGGCTCTCCAGCAGAGCCTTTTCAAGCCACTCCCCAGCAGAGCCTTTCCACAGGGCTCCCCAGCAGCACAGCCCAGGACACCGGGCTCCCCAGCCCAGCTCACCGGGCTCCCAAGCACAGCACACGGGGACCCCCAGCACCACAGCCCGAATGGCTCCCCAGCAGAGCCTGTCTACACAGCTCCCCAGCACCACAGCCCTGCACACCGGGCTCCCCAGCCCAGCACACCGGGCTCCCCAGCCCAACACACCTGGCTCCCCAGCCAAGCTCACAGGGCTGCCCAGAACAGCACACGGGGCCCCCCAGCACGACAGCCCGCCTGGCTCTCCATCAGAGCCTGTTCAGACCGCTCCCCGGCAGAGCCTGTCTACACGGCTCCCCAGCAGCACAGCCCAGCACACCAGGCACCCCAGCCCAGTTCACCGGGCTCCCGAGCACGGCACATGGGGCCCCCCACCACCACAACCCGCCTGGCTCTCGAGCAGAGCCTTTTCAAACCACTCCCCAGCAGAGCCTGTCCACACGGCTCCACAGCACCACAGCCCAGCACACCGGGCTCCCCAACCAAGCTCAACGAGATCCCCAGCACAGCACACGGTGCCCCCCAGCACCACATCCCGCCTGCCTCTCCATCAGAGCCTGTTCACTCCGCTCACCAGCAGATCCTGTTCACTCCGCTCCCCAGCAGAGCCTGTTCAAACCACTCCCCAGCAGAGCCTGTACACACGGCAACCCAGCACCACAGCCCAGCACACCGTGCTCCGAAGCCCAGCTCACCGGGCTCCCCTGCACACGGGGGCCCCCAGCAACACAGCCCGCCTGGCTCTACATCAGAGCCTGTTGAAACCACTCCCAAGCAGAGCCTGTCCACACGGCAACCCAGCACCACAGCCCAGCACACCGGGCTCCGAAGCCCACCTCACCGGACTCCCCTCCACACGGGGGCCCCCAGCAACACAGCGCGCCTTGCTCTCCAGCAGAGCCTGTTCACACCGCTCCCCAGCAGAGCCTGTCTACACGGCTCCCCAGCACCACAGCCCAGCACACCGGGCTCCCCAGCCCAGCACACCGGGCTCCCCAGCACAGCACACGGGGCCCCCCAGCACCACAGCCCGCCTGGCTCTCCAGCTTAGCCTGTTCACACCGCTCCCCAGCAGAGCCTGTCCACACGGCTCCCCAGCCCCACAGCCCAGCACACCGGGCTCCCCAGCCCAGCTCACCGGGCTCCCCAGCACAGCATACGGGGGCCCCCAGCAACACAGCGTGCCTTACTCTCCAGCAGAGCCTGTTCAACCCTCTCCCCAGCAGAGCCTGTCTACGCGGCTCCCCAGCAGCACAGCCCAGCTCACCGGGCTCCCCAACACAGCACACGGGGGCCCCAAGCACCACAGCCCGGCTGGCTCTCCATCAGAGCCTGTTCACACCGCTCAACAGCACAGCCTGTCTACACTGCTCCCCATCACCACAGCCCAGCACCCAGGGATCCCCAGCCCAGCTTACCGGGCTACTGAGCACAGCTCACGGGGGCCCCCAGCACCACAGCCCGCCTGGCTCTCCATCAGGGCCTGTTCACACCCCTCCGCAGCAGAGCCTGTCTACACGGCTCCCCAGCACAAAAGCCCAGCACACCGAGCTCCCCAGCCCAGCTCACCGGGCTCCCCAGCACAGCACACAAGGGCCCCCCAGCATCACAGCCTGCCTGGCTCTCCAGAAGAGACTTTTCAAACCACTCCCCAGCAGAGCCTGTCCACACCGCTCGCCAGCACAACAGCCCAGCACACAGGGCTCCCCAGCCGAGCTCAACGGGATCCCAAGCACCGAACACGGGGCCCCCCAGAGCCACAGCCCGCCTGGCTCTCCATCAGTGCCTGTTCAGACCGCTCCCCGGCAGAGCCTGTCTACACGGCTCCCCAGCAGAACAGCCCAGCACACCAGGCACCCCAGCCCAGTTCACCGGGCTCCCGAGCACGGCACATGGGGCCCCCCACCACCACAACCCGCCTGGCTCTCCATCAGTGCCTTTTCACACCGCTCCCCAGCAGAGCCTGTTCACTCCGCTCCCCAGCAGAGCCTGTCTACACGGCTCCCCAGAAGCACAGCCAAGCATACCGGGCTCACCAGCACCACAGCCCAGCACACGGGGCCCCCCAGCACAGCACACCGGCCCCACCAGCACAGCACACGGGGCCTCCCAGCACAACAGCCCGCCTGGCTCTCCATCACAGCCTGTAATAAACTCTCCTCAGCAGAGCCTGTCCACACGGCTCCCCAGCACCACAGTCCAGCACACCGGGATCCCCAGCACAGCACATGGGGGCCCCCAGCAACTCAGCCCGCCTGGCTGTCAATCAGAGCCTGTTCAAACCACTCCCCAGCAGAGCCTGTCCACATGGCTCCCCAGCAGCACAGCCCAGCACACCGGTCTCCCCAGCCCAGCTCACCGGGCACCCCAGCACAGCACACGGGGGCCCCCAGCAACACAGCGCGCCTTGCTCTCCAGCAGAGCCTGTCCACACGGCTCCCCAGCAGCACAGCCCAGCACACCGGGCTCCCCAGCCCAGCTCACCGGGCTCCCCAGTACAGCACACGGGGGCCCCCAGCACCACACCCCGCCTGGCTCTCCATCAGAGCCTGTTCACAAAGCTCCCCAGAAGTGCCTGTCTACACGGCTCCCCAGCAGCCCCGCACACCGCAGCACAGCCCGCCTGGCTCTCCATCAGAGCCTGTTCACACGGCTCCCCAGCAGACGCTGTCCACACGGCACCCCAGCAGCTCAGCCCAGCACACCGGGCTCCGCAGCCCAGCTCACCGGGCTTCTGAGCACAGCACACGGGGCCACCCAGCACCACAGCCCGCCTGGCTCTCCATCAGAGCCTTTTCACACCGCTTCCCAGCAGACCCTGTCCACACGGCACCCCAGCAGCTCAGCCCAGCATTCCGGGCTCCCCATCCCAGCTCACTGGGCTACCGAGCACAGCACACGGGGGCCCCCAGCACCACAGCCCGCCCGGCTCTCCATCAGAGCCTGTTAACACCGCTTCCCAGCAGACCCTGTCCACACGGCACCCCAGCAGCTCAGCCCAGCACACCGGGCCCCGCAGCCCAGCTAACCGGGCTACCGAGCACAGCACACTGGGGCCCCCCAGCACCACAGCCCGCCTGGCTCTCCATCAGAGCCTTTTCACACCGCTTCCCAGCAGACCCTCTACACACGGCACCCCAGCAGCTCAGCCCAGCACACCGGGCTCCCCAGCACAGCAGACGGGGCCCCCCAGCACCACAGCCCGAATGGCTCCAGAGCAGAGCCTGTCTGCACGGCTCCGCAGCAGCACAGCCTAGCACACCGCAGCACAGCCCGCCTGGCTTTCCAGCAGAGCCTGTCCACACCGCCCCCCAGAAGAGCCTGTCCACACGGCTCCCCAGCACCACAGCCCAGCACACCGGGCTCCAAAGCACAGCACACGGGGCCCACAGCACCACAGCCCGCCTGGCTCTCCAGCATAGCCTGTTTACAACGCTCCCCAGCAGAGCCTGTCTACACGGCTCCCCAGCACCACAGCCCAGCACACCGGGCTCCCCAGCCAAGCTCACCGGGCTCCCCAGCACAGCACACGGGGGCCCCCAGCACCACAGCCCGCCTGGCTCTCCATCAGAGCCTGTTCACACCGCTCCCCAGCCGAACATGTCTACACGGCTCCCCAGCAGCACAGCCCAGCACACCGGTCTCCCCAGCACATCACACGGTGGCCACCAGCAACACAGCGCGCCTTGCTCTCCAGCAGAGCCTGTTCAAACCGCTCCCAAGCAGAGCCTGTCTACACGGCTTTCCAGCAGCACAGCCCAGCACACCGCAGCACAGCCCACCTGGCTCTCCAGCAGAGCCTGTTCACACCGCTCCCCAGCAGAGCCTGTCCACGCGGCTCCCCAGCAGCACACCCCAGCACACCGGGCTCCCCAGCCCAGCTCACTGGTCTCCCCAGCACAGCACACGGGGGCCCCCAGAACCACAGCCCGCCTGTTTCTCCAACAGAACCTGTTCAAACCACTCCCAAGCACAGCCTGTCCACACGGCTCCCCAGCAGCACAGCCCAGCACACCGGGCTCCCCAGCCCAGCATACGGGAGCCCCCAGCACCACAGCGCGCCTGGCTCTCCAGCAGAGCCTTTTCAAGCCACTCCCCAGCAGAGCCTTTCCACAGGGCTCCCCAGCAGCACAGCCCAGGACACCGGGCTTCCCAGCCCAGCTCACCGGGCTCCCCAGCAAAGCACACGGGGCCCCCCAGCACCACAGCCCGAATGGCTCCCCAGCAGAGCCTGTCTACACGGCTCCCCAGCACCACAGCCCAGCACACCGGGCTCCCCAGCCCAGCACACCGGGCTCCCCAGCACGGCACACGGGGCCCCCCAGCACAACAGCCCGCCTGGCTGTCCAGCAGAGCCTGTTCACACCGCTCCCCAGCAGAGCCTGCCTACACGGCTCCCCAGCACCACAGCCCAGCAAACCGGGCTCCCCAGCCCAGCTCACCCGGCTCCCCAGCACAGCACACGGGGGCCCCCCAGCACCACAGCCCGCCTGGCTCTCCATCAGAGCCTGTTCAAACCACTCCCATGCAGAGCCTGTCCACACGGCTCCCCAGCAGCACAGCCCAGCACACCGGGCTCCTCCGCCCAGCTCACCGGGGTCTCCAGCACAGCAAACGGGGGCCCCCCAGCACCACAGCCCACCTGGCTCTCCATCAGATCCTTTTCACACCGCTCCCCAGCAGAGCCGGTCCACACGCCTCCCCAGCAGCACAGCCCAGCACACCGGGCTCCGCAGCCCAGCTCACCGGGCTCCCCACCACAGAACACGATGCCCCCCAGCACCACAGCCCGCCTGGCTCTCCATCAGAGCCTGTTCACACAGCTCGCCAGGACAGCCTGTCCACACGGCTCACCAGCACCACAGCCCAGCACACCGGCCTCCCCAGCACAGCACACGGGGCCCCCCAGCAATACAGCCTGCCTGGCTCTGCATCAGAGCCTGTTGAAACCACTCCCCAGCACAGCCTGTCCACACGGCTCCCCAGCACCACAGCCCGCCTGGCTCTCCAGCAGAGACTGTTCAAACCAGTCCCCAGCAGAGCCTGTCCACACGGCTCCCCAGCACCACAGCCCAGCACACCGGGCTCCCCAGCCCAGCTCACCGGGCTCCCCATCACAGCACACCGGGGCCCCCAGCACCACTGCCCGCCTGGCTCTCCATCAGAGCCTGTTCACACCGCTCCCAAGCAGAGCCTGTCCACAAGGCTCCCCAGCCCCACAGCCCAGCACACCGGGCTCCCCAGCCCAGCTCACCGGGCTCCCGAGCACGGCACACGGCGCCCCCCAGCACCACAGCCCGCCTGGCTGTCCAGCAGATCCTTTTCAAACCACTCGCCAGCAATGCCTGTCCACACGGCTCCCCAGCCGCAAAGCCCAGCATACCGGGCTCCCCAGCCCAGCTCAACGGGCTCCCCAGCACAGCACACGGGGCCCCCCAGCACCACAGCCCGCCTGGCTCTCCAGCAGAGCCTTTTCACACCGCTCCCCAGCAGAGCCTGTCAACACGGCTCCCCATCAGCACAGCCCAGCACACCGGGCTCCCCAGCCTTGCACACCGGGCTCCTCAGCCCAGCTCACCGGGTTCCCCAGCACAGCACACGGGGGCCCCCAGCACCACAGCCCGCCTGGCAATCCAGCAGACCCTTTTCAAACCACTCCCCAGCAGAGCCTGTCCACACGGCTCCCCAGCACCACAGCCCAACACATTGGGCTCCGAAGCCGAGCTCAACGGGCTCCCCAGCACAGCACACGGGGCCCCCCAGCACCACAGCCCGCCTGGCTCTCCATCAGAGCCTGTTCACACCGCTCCGCAGCAGAGCCTGTCTACACGGCTCCCCATCACCACAGCCCAGCACGCCGGGCTCCCCATCACCACAGCCCAGCACAAGGGGCTCCCCAGCCCAGCACACCGAGCTCCCCATCACAGCACACGGGGCCCCCCAACACCACAGCCCGCCTGGCTCTCCATCAGAGCCTGTTCAAACCACTCCCAAGCAGAGCCTGTCCACACGGCAACCCAGCAGCACAGCCCAACACACCGGGCTCCCCAGCCCAGCACACCGGGCACCCCAGCACAGCACACGGGGCCCCCCTGCACCGCAGCCCGAATGGCTCCGCCGCAGAGCCTGTCTACACGGCTCCCCAGCACCACAGCCTAGAACACCGGGCTCCCCAGCACCACAGCCCAGCACACGGGGCTCCCCAGCCCAGCACACTGGGCTCCCCAGCACAGCACACGGGACCCCACAGCACCACAGCCCGCCTTGCTCTCCAGCAGAGCCTGTCCCCACGGCAACCCAGCAGCACAGCCCAGCACACCGGGCTCCCCAGCCCAGCACACCGGGCTCCCCAGCACAGCACACGGGGCCCCCCAGCACCACAGACCGAATGGCTCCCCAGCAGAGCCTGTGTACACGGCTCCCCAGCAAAACAGCCCAGCACACCGGGCTCCCCAGCCCAGCTCAACGGGCTCCGCAGCACAGCACACGGGGCCCCCCAGCACCACAGCCCGCCTGACTCTCCATCAGAGCCTGTTCAACCCTCTCCCCAGCAGAGCCTGTCCAGACCTCTTCCCAGCACCACAGCCCAGCACACTGGGCTCCCAAGCCCAGCACACCGGGCACCCCAGCACAGCAAACGGGGCCCCCCTGCACCGCAGCCCGAATGGCTCCCCAGCATTGCCTGTCTACACGGCTCCCCAGCACCACAGCCCAGAACACCGGGCTCCCCAGCACCACAGCCCAGCACACGGGGCTCCCAAGCCCAGTACACTGGGCTCCCGAGCGCAGCACACGGGGGAACTTCAGCACCACAGCCCGCCTGGCTCTCCATCTGAGCCTGTTCACTCCGCTCCACAGCACAGCCTGTTCAAACCAGTCCCCAAGAGAGCCTGTCCACACGTCTCCCCAGCACCACAGCCCAGCACACCGGGCTCCACAGCCCAGCTCACCGGGCTCCCCAGCACAGCACACGGGTGCCCACACCATCACAACCCGCCTGGCTCTCCATCAGAGCCTGTTCACACCGCTCCCCAGCAGAGCCTGTCTACACGGCTCCCCATCACCACAGCCCAGCACACCGGGCTCCCCAGCCCACCTCACCGGGCTCCCCAGGACAGCACACGGGGCCCCCCAGCACCACAGCCCGCCTGGCTCTCCATCAGAGCCTGGTCACAGCTCTCCGCAGCAGAGCCTGTCTGCACTGCTCCCCAGCACCACAGCCCAGCACACCGGGCTCCCAAGCACAGCACACGGGGCCCCCCAGCACCACAGCCCGCCTTGCTCTCCATCAGGGCTTGTTCAACCCTCTTCCCAGCAGAGCCTGTTCACACCGCTCCCCAGCAGAGCCTGTCCACACGACTCCCCAGCACCACAACCCAACACACCGGGCTCCCCAGAACTGAACACCGGGCCCCCCAGCACCACAGCCCGCCTGGCTCTCCATCAGAGACTGTTCACTCCGCTCCCCAGCAGAGACTGTTCACACCGCTCCCAAGCACAGCCTGTCTACACGGCTCCCCAGCACCACAGCCCAGCACACCAGGATCCCCAGCCCAGCTCACCGGGCTCCCCAGAACAGCACACCGGACCACCCAGCACCACAGCCCGCCTGGCTCTCCATCTGAGCCTGTTCACTCCGCTCCCCAGCAGAGCCTGTTAAAAACAGTCCCCTAGAGAGCCTGTCCACACGGCTAACCAGCAGCACAGCCCAGCACACCGGGCTCCCCAGGAGATCTCACCGGGCTCCCCAGCAAGGCACACGGGGCCCCCCAGCACCACAGCCCGCCTGGCTCTCCAGCAGAGTCTGTTGAAACCACTCCCCAGCAGAGCCTGTCTACACGGCTCCCCAGCAGCACAGCCCAGCTAACCGGGCTCCCCAGCCCTGCTTACCGGGCTCCCCATCACTGGACACGGGGGCCCCCAGAACCACAGGCCGCCTGGCTCTCCAGCAGAGCCTTTTAACACTGCTCCCCAGTAGAGCCTGTCCACAGGGCTCCCCAGCAGAAGAGCCCAGCACACCGGGCTCCCCAGCCGATGTCACCGGGCTCCCCAGCAAGGCACACGGGCCCCCAGCACCACAGCCCGCCTGGCTCTCCATCAGAGCCTTTTCACACAGCTCCAAAGCAGAGCCTGTCTACACGGTTCCCCAGCACCACAGCCCAGCACACCGGGCTCCCCAGCCCAGCTCCACGGGCCCCCGAGCACTGCACACGGGGGCCCCCAGCACCACAGCCCGCCTGGCTCTCCATCAGAGCCTGTTCACACCGCTCCCCAGCCGAACATGTCTACACGGCTCCCCAGCAGCACAGCCCAGCACACCGGGCTCCCCAGCCCATCACACGGTGGCCACCAGCAACACAGCGCGCCTTGCTCTCCAGCAGAGCCTGTTCAAACCGCTCCCAAGCAGAGCCTGTCTACACGGCTTTCCAGCAGCACAGCCCAGCACACCGCAGCACAGCCCACCTGGCTCTCCAGCAGAGCCTGTTCACACCGCTCCCCAGCAGAGCCTGTCCACGCGGCTCCCCAGCAGCACACCCCAGCACACCGGGCTCCCCAGCCCAGCTCACTGGTCTCCCCAGCACAGCACACGGGGGCCCCCAGAACCACAGCCCGCCTGTTTCTCCAACAGAACCTGTTCAAACCACTCCCAAGCACAGCCTGTCCACACGGCTCCCCAGCAGCACAGCCCAGCACACCGGGCTCCCCAGCCCAGCACACCGGGCTCCCCAGCACAGCACACGGGGCCCCCCAGCACCACAGACCGAATGGCTCCCCAGCAGAGCCTGTGTACACGGCTCCCCAGCAAAACAGCCCAGCACACCGGGCTCCCCAGCCCAGCTCACCGGGCTCCCCAGCACAGCACACGGGGCCCCCCAGCACCACAGCCCGCCTGGCTCTCCATCAGAGCCTGTTCAACCCTCTCCCCAGCAGAGCCTGTCCACACGACTTCCCAACACCACAACCCAGGACACTGGGCTCCGAAGCCCAGCTCACTGGGCTCCCGAGTGCAGCACACGGGGGCCCCCAGCACCACAGCCCGGCTGGCTCTCCATCAGAGCCTGTTCACACCGTTCAAGAGCACAGCCTGTCTACACGGCTCGCCATCACCACAGCAAAGCACACAGGGATCCCCAACCCAGCTCACCGGGCTCCTGAGCACAGCTCACGGGGGCCCCCAGCACCACAGCCCGCCAGGCTCTCCATCAGGGTCTGTTCACCCCCCTCCGCAGAAGAGCCTGTCTACACGGCTCCCCAGCACAAAAGCCCAGCACACCGGGCTCCCCAGCCCAGCTCACCGGGCTCCCCAGCACAGCACACGGGGCCCCCCAGCACCACAGCCTGCCTGGCTCTCCAGCAGAGCCTGTTCAAACCACTCCCCAGCAGACCCTGTCCACATGGCTCCCCAGCACAACAGGCCGCCAGGCTCTCCAGCAGAGCCTGTTCACACCGCTCCCCAGCAAACCCTGTCTTCACGGCTCCCCAGCAGCACAGACCAGCAAACCGGGCTCCTCTGCCCAGCTCAACGGGCTCCCCAGCACCACAGCCCGCCTAGCTCTCCATCAGAGCCTGTTCAAACCACTCCCCAACAGAGCCTGTCCACACGGCTCCCCAGCACCACATCCCAGCACACTGGGCCCCCCAGCCCAGCTCAACGGGCTCCACAGGACAGCACACGGTCCCCCCCAGCACCACAGCCCGCATGGCTCTCCATCAGAGCCAGTTCAAACCACTCCCCAGCAGAGCGAGTCCACACGGCTCCCAAGCACCACAGCCCAGCACACTGGGCTCCCCAGCCCAGCTCACAGGGCTCCCCCAGCACAGCACACGGGGCCCCCCAGCACCATAGCCCGCCTGGCTCTCCAACAAAGCCTGTTCACACCCC
>JAMOIN010001640.1:0-14818 GCA_024666655.1 Dascyllus trimaculatus
GCCCGGGTCTCCATCAGAGCGTGTTAACAACGCTTCCCAGCAGACCCTGTCCACACGGCACCCCAGCAGCTCAGCCCAGCACACCGGGCCCCGCAGCCCAGCTGACCGGGCTACCGAGCAGAGCACACGGGGGCCCCCCAGCACCACAGCCCGCCTGGCTCTCCATCAGAGCCTTTTCACACCGCTTCCCAGCAGAGCCTATCGACACAGCTCCCCAGCAGCACAGCCCAGCACACCGCAGCACAGCCCGCCTGGCTCTCCAGCAGAGCCTGTTCACACCGCTCCCCAGCAGAGCCTGTCTACACGGCTCCCCAGCAGCACAGCCCAGCACACTGGGCTCCCCAGCACAGCACACGGGGCCCCCAGCACCACAGCGCGCCTGGCTCTCCATTAGAGCCTGTTCACACCACTCTGCAGCAGAGCCTGTCTACACGGCTCCCCAGCACCACAGGCCAGCACACCGGGCTCCCCAGCCCAGCTCACCGGGCTCCCCAGCACAGAACACGGGGCCCCCCAGCACCACAGCCCTCCTGGCTCTCCATCAGAGCCTGTTCAAACCTGTCGCCAGCAGAGCCTGTCCACACGGCTCCCCAGCAGCACAGCCCTGCACACCGCGCTCCCCCGCCCAGCTCACCGGGCTCCCTGGGACATCACACGGGGGCCCCCAGCACAACAGCCCGCCTGGATCTCCAGAAGAGCCTTTTCAAGCAATTCCCCAGCAGAGTCTGTCCACACGGCTCCCCAGCAGCACAGCCCAGCTCACCGGGATCCCCAGCACAGCAAACGGGAGCCGCCAGCACCACAGCCCGCCTGGCTCTCCAGCAGAGCCTATCTACACAGCTACCCAGCACAACAGCCCAGCTCACCGGACTCCCCAGCACAGCACCCGGGAGCCTCCAGCACTACAGCCCGCCTGGCTCTCCAGCAGAGCCTGTTCAAACCACTCCCCAGCAGAGCCTTTCCACAGGGCTCCACAGCAGCACAGCACAGCACACCGGGCTCCCCAGCCCAGCTCACCGGGCTCCCCAGCACAGCACAAGGGGGCCCCCAACACCACAGCCCACCTGGCTCTCCATCAGTGCCTGTTCACACCGCTCCCATTCAGAGCCTGTCTACACGGCTCCCCAGCACCACAGCCCAGCACACCGAGATCCCCATACCAGCTCACCGGGCTCCCCAGCACAGCACACGGGGCCCCCCAGCATCACAGCCCGAATGGGTCCCCAGCAGAGCCTGTCTACACGGCTCCCCAACACCACAGCCCAACACACCGGGCTCCCCAGCCAAGCTCAACGGGCTCCCCAGCACAGCACACGGGACCCCCAGCACCACAGCCCGCCTGTCTCTCCATCAGAGCCTGTTCACACCGCTCCCCAGCATAGCCTGTCCACACGGCTCGACAGCACCAAAGCCCAGCACACCAGGCTCCCCAGCCCAACACACCGGGCTCCCCAGCCAAGCTCACAGGGCTGCCCAGCACAGCACACGGGGCCCCCCAGCACCACAGCCCGCCTGGCTCTCCATCAGTGCCTGTACAACCCTCTCCCCAGCAGAGCCTGTCCACACTGCTCCCCAGCACCACAGCCCAGCACACCGGGCTCCGCAGCCCAGCTCAACGGGCTCCCCAGCACAGCACACGGGGCCCCCCAGCACAGCACACGGGCCCCCCCAGCACAGCACACGGGGCTTCCCAGCACAACAGCCAGCCTGGCTCTCCGTCAGAGCCTGTACAAAACTCTCCTCAGCAGAGCCTGTCCACACGGCTCCCCAGCACCACAGCCCAGCACACCGGGATCCCCAGCACAGCACACGGGGCCCCTCAGCACCACAGCCCTCCTGGCTCTCCAGCAGAGCCTGTTGAAACCGCTCCCCAGCTGACCCTGTCCACACGGCTCACCAGCACCACAGATCAGCACACCGCGCTCCCCAGCCCAGCTCAACGGGCTCCTGAGCTAAGCACACGGGGGCCCCAAGCACCACAGCCCACCTGGCTCTCCATCAGAGCCTGTTCACACCGCTCCGCAGCAGAGCCTGTCTACACGGCTCCCCAGCACCACAGCCCAGCACACCGGACTCCCCGGCCAAGCTCACCGGGCTCCCCAGCAAAGCACACGGGGGCCGCCAGCACAACAGCCCGCCTGGCTCTCCATCAGAGCCATTTCACACCGCTCCCCAGTAGAGCCTGTCCACACAACTCCCCAGCACCACAGCCCAGAACACCGGGCTCCACCGCCTTCCTCAACGGGCTCCCCAGCACAGCATACGGGACCCCCCAACACCACAGCCCGCCTGGCTCTCCATCAGAGCCTGTTCACTCCGCTCCCCAGCAGAGCCTTTTCACACCGCTCCGCAGCAGAACCTGTAAACGAGGCTCCCCAGCACAACAGCCAAGCACACCGGGCTCCCGAGCCCACCTCACCGGGCTCCCCAGCACAGCACACGGGGCCCAACAGCACCACAGCCCGCCTGGCTCTCGAGCAGAGCTTGTTCAAACCACTCCCCAGCAGAGCCTTTCCACACGGCTCCCCAGCACCACAGCCCAGCACACCGGGCTCCCCAGCCCAGCTCAACGGTCTCCCCAGCACAGCACACGGGGCCCCCAAGCACCACAGCCCGCCTGGCTCTCCATCAGAGCCTGTTCACTCCGCTCCTCAGAAGAGCCTGTCCACACGGCTCGCCAGCAGATCAGCCGAGCAAACCGGGCTCCCCAGCCCAGCTCAACGGTCTCCGCAGCACAGCACACGGGGCCCCCCAGCACCACAGCAAGCCTGGCTCTCCATCAGAGCCGGTTCACACCGCTCCCCAGCAGAGCCTGTCTACACGGTTCCCCAGCACCACAGCCCAGCACACCGGGCTCCCCAGCCCATCTCACCGGGCTCCCCAGCACAGCACATGGGGGCCCCCAGCACCACAGCCCGCCTGGCTCTCCATCAGAGCCTTTTCACACCGCTCCCCAGCAGCACAGAAAAGCACACCGGGTTCCCCAGCAAAGCACACGGGGGCCCCCAGCACCACGGCCCGCCTGGCTCTCCAGCAGAGCCTGTTCAAACCACTCCCAAGCAGAGCCGGTCAACACGGCTCCCCAGCAGCACAGCCCAGCACACTGGCCTCCGCCGCCGATCTCACCGGGCTGCGCAGCACAGCACACGGGGCCCCCCAGCACCATAGCCCGCGTTGTTCTCCATCAACGCCTGTTCAAACCACTCCCCAGCAGAGCCTGTCTACACGGCAGCCCAGCAGCTAAGCCCAGCACACCCGGCCCTGCAGCCCAGCTAACCGGGCTACCGAGCACAGCACACTGGGGCCTCCCAGCACCACAGCCCGCCTGGCTCTCTATCAGAGCCTGTTCATACAGCTCCCCAGCAGAGCCCGTCTACACGGCTCCCCAGCACCACAGCCCAGCTCACCGGGCTCCCAAGCCCAGCCTACCTGGCTCTCCAGCACAGCACACGGGGCCCCCCAGAACCACAGCCCGCCTTGCTCTCCATCAGAGCCTGTTCATACAGCTCCCCAGCAGAGCCCGTCTACATGGCTCCCCAGCACCACAGTCCATCACACCGGGCTCCCCAGCACAGCACACGTGTCCCCCCAGCACCACAGCCCGCCTGGCTCTCCAGCAGAGCCTTTCCACACTGCTCCCCAGCACAAAAGCCCAGCACACCGGGCTCCCCAGCCCAGCTCAACGGACTCCCCAGCACAGCACACGGGGCACCCCAGCACCACAGCCCGCCTGGCTGTCCAGCAGAACCTGTACAAACCACTCCCCAGCAGAGCCTGTTCACACCGCTCCCCAGCAGAGCCTGTCAACACGGCTCCCCAGCAGAACAGCCCAGCACACCGGGCTCCCCAGCCAAGATCAACGGGCTCCCCAGCAAAGCACACGGGGCCCCCCAGAACCACAGCCAGGCTGGCTCTCCATCAGAGCCTCTTCACACCGCTCCCCAGGAGAGCCTGTCCACACGGCTCCCCAGCAGCACAGCCCAGAATACCGATCTCCCCAGCCCAGCTCACCAGGGTCCCCAGCACAGAACACGGGGCGCCCCAGGACCACAGCCCGCCTGGGTCTCCAGCAGAGCCTGTTCAAACCACCCCCCAGCAGAGCCTGTCCACACAGCTCCCAAGCACCAGAGCCCAGCAAACCGTGCTCCCCAGCCCAGCTCACTGGGCTCCCCCGCACAGCACACGGGGGCCCCCAGCACCACAGCCCGGCTGGCTCTCCATCAGAGCCTTTTCACACCGCTCCCCAGCAGAGCCTGTCCACAGGGCAATCCAGCACCATCGCCCAGCACACCGGGCTCCCCAGCCCAGCTCACCGGGCTCCCCAGCACAGCACACGGGGGCCCCCAGCAAACCAGCCCGCCTGGCTCTCCATCAGAGCTTGTTCACACCGCTCCCCAGCAGCACAGAACAGTACACCGGGTTCCCCAGCACAGCACACGGGGGCCCCCAGCAACACGGCCCGCCTGGCTCTCAAGCAGAGCCTGTTCAAACCACTCCAAAGCAGAGCCGGTCAACACGGCTCCCCAGCAGCACAGCCCTGCACACTGGCCTCCCCCGCCGATCTCACCGGGCTCAGCAGCACAGCACACGGGGCCCCCCAGCACCACAGCCCAGCACACCGGGATCCCCAGCACAGCACACGGGGCCCCCCAGCAGAGTCTGTCTACACGGTTGGCCAGCACCACAGTCCAGTACACCGGGCTCCCCAGCCAAGCTCACCGGGCCCCCCAGCAAAGCACAGGGGGGCCCCCAGCACCACAGCCCGCCTGACTCTCCATCAGAGCCTGTTCAACCCTCTCCCCAGTAGAGCCTGTCCACACGGCTCCCCAGCACCACAGCCCAGCACACCGGGCTCCCCAGCCCAGCTCAACGGGCTCCCCAGCACAGCACACAGGACAACCCAGCACCACAGCCCGCCTGGCCCTCCATCAGAGCCTGTTCAAACCGCTCCCCAGCAGAGCCTGTCCACACAGCTGCCAAGCAGCACAGCCCAACACACCGGGCTCCCCAGCCCAGCTCACTGGGCTCCCGAGCACAGCACACGGGGGCCCCCAGCACCAAAGCCAGCATGCCTCTCCATCAGAGCCTCTAAACACCGCTCCCCAGCAGAGCCTTTCCACACGGCTCCCCAGCACCACAACCCAGCACACAGGGCTTCCCAGCCCTGCACACCGGGCTCCGTAGCAGAGCACACGGGGGCCCCCAGCACCACAGCCCGCCTGGCTCTCCATCCGAGCCTGTTCACACCGCTCCCCAGCAGAGCCTGTCTACACGGCTACCCAGCAGCACAGCCCAGCACACCGCAGCACAGCCCGACTGGCTCCCCAGCAGAGCCGGTCCACACGGCTCCCCAGCAGCACAGAACAGCACACCGGGTTCCGCAGTACTGCACACGGGGGCCCCCAGCACCACAGCCCGCCTGGCTCTCCAGCAGAGCCTGTTCACACAACTCCCCAGCAGAGCCTTTCTACACGGCTCCCCAGCACAATAGCCCAGAACACCGGGCTCCGCAGCCCAGCTCACCGGACCCCCTAGCACAGCACACGGGGGCCTCCAGCACCACACCCCGCCTGGCTCTCCAGCAGAGCCTGTTCAAACCACTCCCCAGCAGAGCCTGTCCACAGGGCTCCCCAGCAGCACAGCCCAGAACACCGGGCTCCCCAGCCCAGCTCACCGGGCTCCCCAGCACAGCACACGGGGGCCCCCAACACCACAGCCCACCTGGCTCTCCATCAGTGCCTGTTCACACCGCTCCCCATCAGAGCCTGTATACACGGCTCCAGAACACAACAGCCCAGCACAACGAGCTCCCCAGCACAGCTCACCGGGCTACCCAGCACAGCACACGGGGCCCCCCAGCACTACAGCCCGAATTGCTCCCCAGCAGAGCCTGTCCACACGGCTCCCCAGCACCACAGCCCAGCACACCGGGCTCCCCAGCCCAGCTCAACGGGCTCCCCAGCACAGCACACGGGGCCCCGCAGCACCACAGCCCGCCTGGCTCTCCATCAGAGCCTTTTCACACCGCTTCCCAGCAGACCCTGTCCACACGGCACCCCAGCAGCTCAGCCCAGCACACCGGGCTCCCCAGCCCAACTAACCGGGCCCCCCAGCACAGCACAAGCGGCCCCCCAGCACCACAGCCCGCCTGGCTCTCCATCAGAGCCTGTTCACACCGCTCCCCAGCAGAGCCTGTTCACTCCGCTCCCCAGCAGAGCCTGTCCACACGGCTCCCCAGCACCAAAGCCCAGCACACCGGGCTCCCCAGCCCAGCTCACCGGGCTCCCCAGCACAGAAAACGGCGCCCCCCAGCAGAGCCTGTCTACACGGTTCCCAGCACCACAGCCCAGCACACCGGGCTCCCCAGCCCAGCTCAACGGGCTCCCCAGCATAGCACACGGGGCCCCCCAGCACCACAGCCCGCCTGGATCTCCAGCTGAGCCAGTTCACACCGCTCCCCAACAGAGCCTGTCCAAACGGCTCCCCAGCACCACAGCCGAGCACACCGGGCTCCCGAGCACAGCACACGGGGCAACCCAGCAAAACAGCCCGCCTGGCTGTCCAGCAGAGCCATTTCAAACCACTCCCCAGCAGAGCCGGTCCACACGGCTTGCCAGTACCACAGCCCAGCACACCGGGCTCCCCAGCCCTGCTCACCGGGCACCGTAGCAGAGCACAAGGGGGCCCCCAGCACCACAGCCCGCCTGGCTCTCCATCACAGCCTGTTCACAAAGCTCCCCAGCAGAGCCTGTCTACACGGCTCCCCAGCAGCACAGCCCAGCACACCGCAGCACAGCCCGCCTGGATCTCCATCAGAGCCTGTTCACACCGCTCCCCAGCAGAGCCTGTCTACACGGCTCCCCAGCACCACAGCCAAGCACACCGGGCTCCCCAGCCCAGCTCAACGGGCTCCCCAGAACAGCACACGGGGACCCCAAGCACAGCACACGGGGGCCCCCAGCACCGCAGCCCAGCAAACCGGGCTCCCCAGCACCACAGACCAGCTCACCGGGCTACTCTGCCCAGCTCACCGGGCTCCCCAGCACAGCACACCGGGCCCAACAGCACAGCTCACGGGGCTTCCCAGCAACACAGCCCGCCTGGCTATCCAGCAGAGCCTGTTCAAACCACTCCCCAGCAGAGCCTGTCCACGCGGCTCCCCAGCACCACAGCCAAGCACACCGGGCTCCCCAGCCCAGCTCAACGGGCTCCCCAGAACAGCACACGGGGACCCCAAGCACAGCACACGGGGGCCCCCAGCACCACAGCCCGCGTTGCTCTCCAGCAGAGCCTGTTCAAACCACTCCTCAGCAGAGCCTGTCTACACGGCTCCCCAGCAACACTGCCCAGCACACCTGGCTCCCCAGCCGAGCTCACCGGGCTCCCCAGCACAGCACACCGGGCCCCCCAGCACCACAGCCCGCCTGGCTCTCCAGCAGAGCCTTTTCACACCGCTCCCCAGCAGACCCGGTCCACACGGCTCCCCAGCAGCACAGAACAGAACACCGGGTTCCCCAGAACAGCACACGGGGGCCCCCAGCACCACGGCCCGCCTGGCTCTCAAGCAGAGCATGTTCAAACCACTCCCAAGCAGAGCCGGTCCACACGGCTCCACAGCAGCACAGCCCAGCACACTGGCCTCTCAAGCCCAGCTCACCGGGCTCCCCAGCACAGCACACGGGGCCCCCAAGCACCTCAGCCCACCTGGCTTTCCAGCAGAGCCTCTTCACACCGCTACCCAGCAGAGCCTGTCCACACGGCTCCCCAGCAGCACAGCCCAGCACACCAGGCTCCACAGCCGATCTCACCGGGCTCCGCAGCACAGCACAGCACACGGGACCCCCCTGCACCACAGCCCAGCACACTGGGCTCCCCAGCCCAGTTCACCGGACTCCCCAGCACAGCACACGGGCGCCCCCAGCACAGCACATGGGGGCCCCCAGCACCACAGCCCGCCTGGCTCTCCGGCAGAGCCCTTTTAAACAACTCCCCAGAAGAGACTGTCTATACGGCTCCCCAGCACCACAGCCCAGCACACCGCGCTCCACAGCCCAGCTCACAAGTCTCCCCGGCACAGCACACGAGGCCCCCAAGCACCACAGCCCGCCTGGCTCTTTATCAGAGCCTTTTAACACCACTTCCCAGCAGACCCTGACCACACAGCACCCCAGCAACTCAGCCCAGCACACCGGGCCTCGCAGCCCAGCTCACCGGGCTACCGAGCACAGCACACGGGGGCCCCCCAGCACCACAGCCCAACTGGCTCTCCATCAGAGCCTTTTCACACCGCGTCCCAGCAGACCCTGTCCACACGGCACCCCAGCAGCTCAGCCAAGAACACCGGGCTCCCCAGCGCAACTCACCGGGCCCCCCAGCACAGCACAAGGGGCCCCCCAGCACCACAGCCCGCCTGGCTCTCCATCAGAGCCTGTTCACACCGCTCCGCAGCACAGCCTGTCTACACCGCTCCCCAGCACCACAGCCCAGCTAACCGGGCTCCCCAGCCCAGCTCACCTGGCTCTCCAGCACAGCACACGGGGCCCCCCAGCATCACAGCCCGCCTTGCTATCCATCAGAGCCTGTTCACACCGCTCCCCAGCAGAGCCCGTCAACACGGCTCCCCAGCACCATAGCCCAGCACACCGGGCTCCCCAGCACAGCACACGGGGCCCAACAGCACCACAGCCCGCCTGGCTCTCCAGCAGAGCCTGTCCACACGGCTCCCCAGCACAACAGCCCAGCACACCGGGCTCCCCAGCCCAGCTTAGCGGGCTCCCCAGCACAGCACACGGGGCCCCCCAGCACCACAGCCCGCCTGGCTCTCCATCAGTGCCTGTACAACCCTCTCCCCAGCAGAGCCTGTCCACACTGCTCCCCAGCACCACAGCCCAGCACACCGGGCTGCCCAGCCCAGCTCAACGGGCTCCCCAGCACAGCACACGGGGCCCCCCAGCACAGCACACGGGCCCCCCCAGCACAGCACACGGGGCTTCCCAGCACAACAGCCAGCCTGGCTCTCCGTCAGAGCCTGTACAAAACTCTCCTCAACAGAGCCTGTCCACACGGCTCCCCAGCACCACAGCCCAGCACACCGGGATCCCCAGCACAGCACACGGGGCCCCCCAGCACCACAGCCCGCCTGGCTCTCCATCAGTGCCTGTACAACCCTCTCCCCAGCAGAGCCTGTACACACTGCTCCCCAGCACCACAGCCCAGTTCACGGCGCTACCCAGCACGGCACACAGGGCCCGCCAACACAACAGCCCGCCTGGCTGTCCAGCAGAGCCTTTTAAAACCACTCCCCAGCAGAGCCGGTCCACACGGCTCCCCAGTACCACAGCCCAGCACACCGGGCTCCCCAGCCCAGCTCACCGGGCTGCCAAGCACAGCGCAAGGGGGCCCCCACCAACACAGCCCGCCTGGCTCTCCAGCAGAGCCTGTTCAAACCACTCCCCAACAGAGCCAGTATGCACGGCTCCCCAGCAGCACTGCCCAGAACACCAGGCTCCCCAGCCCAGCTCACCAGGCTCTACAGCACAGCACACGGGGGCCCCCAGCACCACAGCCCGCCTGGCTCTCCATAAGAGCCTTTTCACAAAGCTCCCCAGAAGAGCCTGTCTACACGGCTCCCCAGCAGCCCTGCACACCGCAGCACAGCCCGCCTGGCTCTCCATCAGAGCCTGTTCACACCGCTTCCCAGCAGACCCTCTGCACACGGCACGCCAGCAGATCAGCCCAGCACACTGGGCTCCGCAGCACCACAGCCCAGCACACGGGGCTCCCCAACCCAGCACACCGGGCTCCCCAGCACAGCAGACGGGGCCCCCCAGCACCACAGCCCGAATGGCTCCCCAGCAGAGCCTGTCTACACGGCTCCCCAGCACCACAGCTCAGCTCACCGGGCTCCCCAGCCCAGCACACCGGGCTCCCCTTCCCAGCTCAACGGGCTCCCCAGCACAGCATACGGGGGCCCCCGAGCACCACAGCCCGCCTGGCTCTCCATCAGAGCCTGTTCACACCGCTCCCCAGCAGAGCCTGTCCACACGGCTCCCAAGCACCACACCCCAGAACACCGGGATCCCCAGCCCAGCACACCGGGCTCCCCAGCCCAGCTCACCGGGCCGCCAAGCACAGCACACGGGGGCCCCAAGCACTCCAGCCCGCCTGGCTGTCCATAAGAGCCTGTTCACACCGCTCCGCAGCAGAGCCTGTCCACACGGCTCCCCAGCAGCACAGCCCAGAATACCGATCTCCCCAGCCCAGCTCACCAGGGTCCCCAGCACAGAACACGGGGCGCCCCAGGACCACAGCCCGCCTGGGTCTCCAGCAGAGCCTGTTCAAACCACCCCCCAGCAGAGCCTGTCCACACAGCTCCCAAGCACCAGAGCCCAGCAAACTGTGCTCCCCAGCCCAGCTCACCGTGGCCCCCAGCACAGCACATCGGGCCCCCAGCACCACAGCCCGCCTGGCTCTCCATCAGAGCCTGTTCACTCCGCTCCCCAGCAGAGCCTGTTCAAACCACTCGCCAGCAGAGCCTGTCAACACGGCTCCCCAGCACCACAGCCCAGCACACCGGGCTCCTCAGCCGAGTTCACAGTGCTACCCAGCACAGCACACGGGGGCCCCCAGCACCACAGCCCGCCTGGCTCTCCATCAGGGCCTGTTCACACCCCTCCGGAGCAGAGCCTGTCTTCACGGCTCCCCAGCACAAAAGCCCAGCACACCGGGCTCCCCAGCCCAGCTCACCGGGCTAATGAGCACAGCTCACGGGGGCCCCCAGCACCACAGCCCGCCTGGCTCTCCATCAGGGCCTGTTCACACCCCTCCGGAGCAGAGCCTGTCTTCACGGCTCCCCAGCACAAAAGCCCAGCACACCGGGCTCCCCAGCCCAGCTCACCGGGCTCCCCAGCACAGCACAAGGGGCCCCCCAGCACCACAGCCCGCCTGGCTCTCCATCAGAGCCTGTTCAACCCTCTCCCGAGCAGAGCCTGTCCACACGGCTCGCCAGCACCACAGCCCAGCACACCGGGCTCCCCAGCCCAGCTCAACGGGATCCCCAGCACAGCACACGGGGCCCCCCAGCACAGCACACGGGCCCCCCCAGCACAGCACACGGGGCTTCCCAGCACAACAGCCCGCCTGGCTCTCCATCAATGCCTGTACAAAACTCTCCTCAGCAGAGCCGGTTCAAACGGCTCCCCAGCCCCACAACCCAGCACACCGGGCTCCCCAGCACAGCACACGGTGCCCCCCAGCACAGCACACGGGGCTTCCCACCACCACAGCCCGCCTGGCTCTCCATCCGAGCCTCTTCACACCGCTCCCCAGCAGAGCCTCTCTTCACGGCTCCCCAGCAGCACAGCCCAGCACATCAGGCTCCCCAGCCCTGCTCACCGGGCTCCCGATCACGGCACACGGGGCCCCCCAGCACCACAGTCCGCCTGGCTCTCCAGCAGATCCTTTTGAAACCACAACCCAGCAGAGCCTGTCCACACGGCTCCCCAGCACCACAGCCCAGCACACCGGGCTCCCCAGCCCAGCTCACCGGGCTCCCCAGCACAGCACACGTGGCCCCCCCGCACCACAGCCTGCCTGGCTCTCCAGCAGAGCCTGTTCAAACCACTCCCCAGCAGAGCCTGTCCACACGGCTCCCCAGCACCACAGCCCGCCTGGCTCTCCAGCAGAGCCTGTACACACTGCTCCCCAGCAGAGCCTGTCTACACGGCTCCCCAGAAGCACAGCCCAGCACACCGGGCTCCTCTGCCCAGCACACCGGGCTCCCCAGCACCACAGCCCGCCTGGCTCTCCATCAGAGCCTGTTCAAACCACTCCCCAGCAGAGCGAGTCAACACGGCTCCCAAGCACCACAGCCCAGAACACTGGGCTCCCCAGCCCATCTCACAGGGCTCCCCAGCACAGCACACGGGGCCCCCCAGCACCATAGCCCGCCTGGCTCTCCAACAAAGTCTGTTCACACCCTTCCACAGCAGAGAATGTCTACACGGCACCCCAGCACAAAAGCCCAGCACACCGGGCTCCCCAGCCCAGCTCACCGGGCTCCCCAGCACAGCACACGGGCCTCCCCAGCACCATAGCCCGCCTGGCTCTCCATCAAAGCCTGTTCACACCGGTCCCCAGCAGAGCCTGTCTACACGGCTCCCCATATCCACAGCCCATCACACCGGGTTCCCCAGCCCAGCTCACCGGTCTCCCCAGGACTGCACACGGGGCCCCCCAGCACCACAGCCCGCCTGGCTCTCCATCAGAGCCTGGTCAAAGCGCTCCGCAGCAGAGCCTGCCGGGCTCCCCAGCACAGCACATGGGGGCCCCCAGCACAACAGCCCGCCTGACTCTCCATCAGAGCCTGTTCACACCGCTCCCCAGTAGGGCCTGTCCATACCGCTCACCAGTCCCACAGCCCATCACACCGGGCTCCCCTTCACAGCACACGGGGCCCCCCAGCACCACAGCCCGCCTGGCTCTCCATCAGAGCCTGTTTACACCACTCCGAGCAGAGCCTGTCTACACGGCTCCCCAGCACCACAGGCCAGAACACCGGGCTCCCAAGCCCAGCTCACCGGGTTCCCCAGCACAGCACATGGGGCCCCCCAGAACCACAGCCCGCCTGGCTCTCCATCAGAGCCTTTTCACACCGCTCCCCAGCAGAGCCTGTACACATGGCTCCCCAGCAGAGCCTGTCCGCACGGCTCCCCAGCACCACAGCCCAGCACACCGGGCTCCCCAGCACAGCACACAGGGCCCCCCAGCACCAAAGCCAGCCTGGCTCTCCATCAGAGCCTCTTCACACCGCTCCCCAGCAGAGCCTGTCTACATGGTTCCCCAGCACCACCGCCCAGCACACCGGGCTCCCCAGCACAGCTCACCGGGCCCCCCAGCACAGCACACGGGGGCCCCCAGCGCCACAGCCCGCCTGGCACTCCATCAGAGCCTGTTCAAACCACTCCCCAGCTGAGATTGTCCACACGGCTCCCAAGCACCACAACCCAGCACACCGGGCTAGCCAGCCCAGCTCAACGGGCTCCCCAGCACAACACACGGGGGCCCCCAGCACAGCTCACCGGGCTCCCCTGAACCACAGCCCGCCTGGCTCTCCATCAGAGCCTGTTCAACCCTCTCCCCAGCAGAGCCTGTCCACACGGCTGCCCAGCACCACAGCCCAGCACACCGGGCTCCCCAGCACAGCACACGGGGCCCCCCAGCACCACAGCCCGCCTGACTCTCCAGCAGAGCCTGTTCAAACCACTCACCAGCAGAGCCTGTCTAAACTGCTACCCAGCACCACAGCCCTGCTCACCGGGCTGCTCTGCCCAGCTCACCGGGCTCCCCAGCACAGCACACGTGTCCCCCCAGCACCACAGCCCGCCTGGCTCTCCAGCAGAGCCTGTTCAAACTACTCCCGAGCAGAGCCTGTCAACACGGCTCCCCAGCACCACAGCCCAGCACACCGGGCTCCCCAGCCCAGCTCAACGGGCTCCTCAGCAAAGAACAAGGGGCCCCCCAGCACCACAGCCCGCCTGGCTCTCCATCAGAGCCTGTCCACACCGCTCCTAAACAGAGCCTGTCCACACGGCTCCCCAGCACCACAGCCCTGCACACCGGGCTGTCCAGCCGAGCTCACCGGGCTCCCGATCACAGCACACCGGGGCCCCCAGCACCACAGCCCGCCTGGCTCTCCATCAGAGCCTGTTCACACCGCTCCCCAGCAGAGCCTGTCCACAACGCTCCCCAGCACCATAGCCCAGCACACCGGGCTCCCCAGCCCAGCTCACCGGGGTCCCGAGCACGGCACACGGGTTCCCCCAGCACCACAGCCCGCCTGGCTATCCAGCAGATCCATTTCAAACCACTCCCCAGCAATGCCTTTCAACACGGCTCCCCAGCAGCACAGCCCAGCATACCGGGCTCCCCAGCCCAACTCAACGGGCTCCCCTGCACAGCACACGGGGCCCCCCAGCACCACAGCCCGCCTGGCTCTCCATCAGAGCCTGTTCAAACCGCTCCCCAGAAGAGCCTGTCCACACGGCTCCCCAGCAGCACAGCCCAGAACACCGGGCTCCCCAGCCCAGCTCACCTGGCTCTCCAGCTCAGCACACGCGGCCCCAAAGCATCACAGCCCGCCTTGCTCTCCGTCAGAGCCTGTAAACACCGCTCCCCAGCAGAGCCCGTCTACACGGCTCCCCAGCACCACAGCCCAGCACACCGGGCTCCCCAGCAGCGCACACGGGGCCCCCCAGCACCACAGCCCGCCTGGCTCTCCAGCAGAGCCTGTCCACACGGCTCCCCAGTACAACAGCCCAGCACACCGGGCTCCCCAGCCCAGCTCAACGGGCTCCCCAGCACAGCACACGGGGCACCCCAGCACCACAGCCCGCCTGGCTGTCCAGCAGAGCCTGTCCACACCGCTCCCCAGAAGAGCCTGTCCACACGGCTCCCCAGCAGAACAGCCCAGCACACCGGGCTCCCCAGCCCAGCACACCGGGCTCCCCAGCCCAGCTCACCCGGCTCCCCAGCACCGAACACGGGGCTCCCCAGCACAAGAGCCCGCCTGGCTCTCCATCAGAGCCTGTTCATACCACTCCCATGCAGAGCCTGTCCACACAGCTCCCAAGAGGCACAGCCCAGCACACCGGGCTCCTCCGCCCAGCTCACCGGGCTCACCAGCACAGCACACGGAGGCCCCCCAGCACCACATCCCACCTGGCTCTCCATCAGATCCTGTTCACACCGCTCCACAGCAGAGCCGGTCCACACGCCTCCCCAGCAGCACAGCCTAGCACACCGGGCTCCCCAGCCCAGC